>CM033470.1:34513247-34615750 GCA_019447015.1 Hymenochirus boettgeri | reverse complement strand
GGATACTTAACTGGATGCAGGTAAAGAAATGGATAATGGATGCAGGTGAGAAATTAATACTGGGTGAGGTGAGGAATGAATGGGATACTGGGTGCAGTGTGGATTGGATACTGGATGCAGGGGAGGAATTGGTACTGGATGGATGCAGGTGTGGAATTGGATAATGGGATGAGGAAGTGGATACTGGATGCAGGTGAGGAATGGATACTGGATGCAGATGAGGAATGGATACTGGATGCAGGTGGGAATTGGTACTGGAGGAAGTGAGGAAATCCAATTCCTCACCTGCATCCAGTATCCAATTCCTCACCTGCATCCAGTATCTAATTCCTCACCTGCATCCATTATACAATTCCTCACCTGCATCCAGTATCCAATTCCTCACCGGCATCCAGTATACATTTCCTCACCTGCATCCAGAATCTAATTCCTCACCTGCATCCAGAATCTAATTCCTCACCTGCATCCAGAATCTAATTCCTCACCTGCATCCAGTATACAATTCCTCACTTGCATCCAGTATTTAATCCCTCACCTGCATCCAGTATCCAATTTCTCACCTGCATCCAGTATACAATTCCTCACCTGCATCCAGAATCTAATTCCTCACCTGTATCCAGAATCTATTTCCTCACCTGCATCCAGAATCTAATTCCTCACCTGCATCCAGAATCTAATTCCTCACCTGCATCCAGTATTTAATTCCTCACCTGCATCCAGAATCTAATTCCTCACCTGCATACAGTTTCACATTCTTTTTAGTATCTACTTACCTGTATTCAGTTATTCTGCATTCACTATCCATCATCCCATGGACGGATTCCTTATTGACAACCTCAGTTTGTCTCCAGTCATTAGACCTTGGATCTGCCCCTGGACTTGAGAAAGGATCTTGGTCGATCCGAAACTTGTTGCACTGAAGCAATGAATAATTTTTGCAGTTAAGTACTGCATGGAGTCTCCTTCCTTTTCGGTTTGATTGCTTAAAGAGCATGGCTGCTGCTCAATCCAAGAGGCAAAGATTAGGAGTGGATTATTGGGCTACATGGAATAAATAAAACGTTTCTTTATTTTGTGATTAAGACTTTGCAGTTGGTTGGGGATTAACTTGTGCACAAATTCTATTACAATTAATATTATTATTTATTTAGCATAGTATTTGAGGTTGAGTAAAGACATACATCCATCTGATGGGTTGAACTTGCCCTTTAACTTATTAGTATATCAAAGTACTTAAAAAATCCAAGTTTCTATTTTACCTGCTGTGCATGTACATTACATATTAAAATAAGTCACCCATTGAGAAGGGAATTAAGGCATCTGAAAAGCTAAACTACAGCAGTATATCTCTAATATAACTAAACAAAAAAAGAATTTGCATCTTGACAGGCCGTAAAATATATTCATTGCAATATTGAATACCGTAATTTAAAAAGAGAAGGGGAAAAAAAGCTTTGTCTCGGTTACAGTATATGATCTGTATAACGTTGAAGCTTCAAAAAGACCTTAAAGAAAATATTTCATACGGAGTACTCATAAACTCTGAGTTAGATGAATCAGTCCTGTGAACACCTAACGTGTCAAAACTGATTGCTTCATTTAATATAATTGTGTCAACTTCTTTTTTAACATTGATTGAGGTCAAAAACAGAAATGAAATGAAACTTCTCTCTTACACTGGGGTGAGATCAAGGTCCTTTCTGTTATACTACTGTAGGAGAAGGTAGAATGAGAAGTAACATATACTGAAGCTGGAAGGTCACGCCTAGACTTCTGTCGTTCTAGATTTCTTTTGTATTCTCGTACAGCAGCCCGGATAAAAAAGAAACGTTTGCTGTTCGTAATGATATTCTCTTTCACAATTAACAGTCAAAGGGTAATTGATATGTAGAAATGCATTTTTAGCACTGTTGATAGGCCTGCTCTATCTTCAATGCATAATTAACTGGTATGAAAGGGAATTAGGCATTGCATAATGATATATAATGCAATTAAAATACATGCGAGTGCGAAGAGACGGACATGTTTCTTGTCACAATGTTTTAATAGTCTGAGCATGCGGGGTAAGCAACATAAGTTGCAGGAGTAAATGAACCAGTGAGCGATGTCTGACCCTCTAAAGATGGCCTCACCCTACCAAACTTGCCTCTCGATGTTTCTGCAAAATTCTGAAAAACAATTAGAAAAACCCAATTAGAAAAAACAATCATTCTGCAGTCGTCCTTCAGTGGCAAAATGAATGGGCCAGAATGGAGAATGTTGCAGGAACATCTGGAAGTAAAAACTACATTTTAGATATTTGGTAGGGTTGATTATTGAATGTTGACTCGTTTAGTGGATGGCCAGCAAATTTTCATAGACAATCATTTTGTCACACCTTTGAAGGTTAGGTTTGTAGTGTGCATCTCTGTTTGATTTCTGGTTTCTGTTATAATGACCATTAGGTAGAAGGCCCTTGAGGTTGGCAACTACCACCTCCGGGAAATGCCGACCACAGTATGCTGGAGTAGACAATTTTTGTTATATAGCCAGCATAACATGGTTAGGGTTTTGGAACGTCAAAAACATTCTAGATGTGCCTACCACAATATTAACAGACATTTTTACTAGCAAGGTTTCATTGGCTTTATGTAAAGACTTCATGTAAAACACTGATGCTAATCTTTCCATTAGTTTCTTAGAAGATCAATATTTATGTTAAAACAAATGTCTTACATGTTCTTAATATAAAAAAAAATCTTCTGTATTTTTTCTGTTCCCTGTGGAGCAGGTGCCTAATAGAGATGGCCGAACTTTCGAAAGTTCGGTCCGTTTTCGAACTTTCGAACTATATGGAAAGTTCGAAAACGGACCCATTAAAGTCAACAGGAGTCAAATAGTTAGAAAAGTTTGAATGAAATACAATTAAAATATCAATGGTAACTTAACAGAAATGGCTGTGGGACAAGTTCGAATATCCAGGACTTTCGAAAAATCGATTTTACTCTCACTCACGCTACTTTCAAGCTCATTTGAACATTCAATAATTATCCCATGAATGACTCGCAAATTCGATAATTCGATATTATTTACTCGCATATGGGTATAATAGTCATTTACTCGCGGATTTAATATTTACTAATTTATTGGTATAATAGACATTTTACTCGCATATTCGCAGGCCTCGAACGTTCGGACATTCAATAATTATCGAAAGTCTGGAAAATATCGAAAGTCCGGGTTCGAGTTCGAGTTCTAGTCCATCGCTAGTGCCTAATCACTATTAATGATGTACAATATTCATTCTGGTTTTCTGAAAAGAATTACATTGTCTTCATCTGAACTTAAATGTGTATATTGATAATATAATAAATGTCTTGCACTAGGGAATAGGGATCAGCTACAGTAAATCAGGCACATATATGGACTGCAGATATAGGTGACTTAATGGTTCGACATCTCTAAATGGGAGATATTATAAAATATAATATGAGCTGATGTGGCAGTGATTCTAATGTGGAATAATTTGTTTACAATAAAAACTTTATTTTACAGAAGGATACAGATAAATGTTAAAAAAACTGAAGAAAATTAGATAAATGAAGTGAAGTGCCACCCAAAACCATTTATGCATCAGGACCTTTCAGGCTAAAACCCCCATTTCAGGTCACAAGATCCTTAGAATAAAGGGGATCAAGCTAAGGATGGCCAGATGATATGGGGCATGATCATGTTTAGGTAAATACATGAGTGCTAATATACAAAAGCTTGCTGTGCTGATAATCTGATTGGTTGCTGCCAATTAATAGCAAAGGCAAACATCTGTATTTCTTGGTACATAAGCCCCATGGTTTTCAAAGTCGTAAATATATATTTTATGTTGTCCCTATTACGAAGATGATCATTCAATATTGAAGTTCTGCACTCTCCTTGGCCAAGAAAGTTATTTCAGGACACCTATAATTAAAAAACCTTTCTAGCCACTTTGCCACTTTGTGTTTTTCATTCAACACCCATTTCATCCCTCGCCGACTTTCTCACTAATCTCTTCCACACCATGCCCTGTTGATCCTATGCTATTTTTCTTACTCAAGCTCTGTACTTATGCTGTTACCCATATTCTTACATTTTTAGTGCTTCTTTAAAGTGTGCACTCATTTAGGCTCTCTTGTATCTCTAACTACCGCATCTTTTAACAATAGACACTTAACTCTCTTGCCAGCCCACAAACATTAATTACATTCATACTAACAATCTATTGGACCCCAATGTAATTTGAAGTCTGATTACCCGCACAACCAAATGGGACTTTTAGACTCTATTTTAATATTGTGCCTTTTCACTGCATTTTAGTCTTACACCAATGCTGATTCTTTCTACATTACTTCCTAACATGTATCAAGCATTACTTATTAAATGCAATTTCAAGGACATTGCTTTGTTCACGGAGAAGATATTACTCTGAGTAATATAAAGCATTTTTTTACGTTCACACTTTTGATCCCTTGAACAAAGGATTTTATAGAAAAGAAGATTTAAAAAGAAATCTAAATTCCCTCCTCAATAAAGAATATGTATTGTATCTGTCTATAGGGGAACAACCTATTACAACAGAAGCTTTAATCCATTTTCAACCAAGTCGTTAACAATGAAATAAATAGAAAAATATTGATTCAAATAAACAACTTTTAGAGGAATTTGTCAAACACGCTGCACTTTTGATGTCCCGAAATTTCAATATTTGCGCCTAATTTTTATGTCGATAGAAGAGAGAAAAATCTGCTTCAGTTCGCCTAGAAACAGGTTTTCGGTTCAGCGGCAATAAAACCCATTGCATGGAACCACTGCAAGAATGAAACTCACTGGTCATTTCTAAACAGCACCAAAACTCCTGTGCCAAAGCTAACAACAGGTTAGCATGACTTGGACCATGGAATTTATGCTGGCTGTGTGTGTTTTGCAAAAGTCACCCACGCAGCCACGGCAACCGATTTAATATTATGTTTGTGTTAAGTGGAAGATTCTTCAGACTAAGGGCTAGGCCACACTAAAGTGATTTTCTCACGTTTGTGCATGCGATTGCACAGGGTGCCCCGTGTGAGGTTGTGGGCAATAAGGCAAACTGGGCAACACAAGTTCTATTGCAATTGGAGGAGCTTTATTATAATGCACCAGTATCAAGTTCAACTTTATCTTACCAAGCAAGCACTGTCCTTGGGATGCAGTTCCAGGGATCTCTGGGCTCCACAGCCTTGGTCACCAAGCTACTAGGCTGCTGCTGGTGTCTCCTGGGCTACTTCCTCCTTCCTGGCCCCTGGTAGTGTGTTACAGCTCTGAGCTGCTGGACACTGCCTAAGCATGTGCCATAGTTCTGTTCTTCCTTGCTCAGCTTTCCCTTCTGGAAAGCACTAGTCTGCTTCCTCCTGCAGATCAGCCTCCTGTATCCTTGTTCTCAAGCTAAGGGTCAGGATAGTGTTAATCAGCTCATAGCTACAGGATACTTTTGTCCTAGCTCTTCCTTTGTCTATGTGCTTCCCCCTCATGTAAAGTAAAGCTGCTATTTTTATTCCCAAATTCCCTTTGAAAAATGTAAAAAAAAAATTGTAAATGAGCAACCTTCAACCAGCAGCCAATCATCAGGCTTGTTGAGCAGACCAATCAGCAATTAACTTACCTCAAGCCAGCCACATAGCTGGGATAGCACCATACAAGCGACAGGATACCAGGAGTTTTACCCATTGAGCCATCTTCTGGGAAAAGGACTAACTGCATATTCCCAACAGTGGGCTTGGTACATTGTACATAGAGATTATTTACATAGGATATAACTATGGATGGCCGGTTCGCGGATCCGAACTTCCGAACCGCCGATTTCTCATATTTTCCAAAATTTTCTAAATTACGAGGATTTCCTGTATTTTTGAAAATGTGTGAAAATACGTATTTTCGAAAATTTTCTAAATTACGAGGATTTTTTTCATTTTAATGGGTCCGCTCGCGAATTTTAGAATTTTCTCGAAAATTCGCGGATCCCTGAGCGGGCCGGATTTTGCAAGGTTCGGACATCTATAGATATAACACTGAGAGAGGTAGTGCCAGGAAGAAACAATATTGTATTATTTATTAAAAACTGGGTACCACTCTCTCCCTTACAAACAATTAATCATTTAAGGAAATAAAGCCCTGAAGCACCACTAATATTGGTACATAGGAACTAGAGTCCCACAATAATAAACCCACTTAATGGTATGGGGAACAGTGTATGGGGAATGGAGGTTTCATATTAAAAACAGTTACAACAGATATATACAAGCATCTCATCAGTATAACTGTATACTTATCAACTCTCATCCTGTAGACTGTCAGGATTAGTCATTTCACCACTGCCAGGCAGGGTTTCGGAGCAGTCCATAATGACTGACTGCCAGGGTTCGTACAACATCAATTTACAGTTACAGACAGGGATCACACATCATGTAAGTGCAATAATGGGAAAAGCTTCTACTGCGACCTGTAGACGGTAATATTGGTGGGGTTTTATATATGTAGGCAATGGGAGGCCGCTAACCTACAGCATGCATCAACATGTGCAGCGTCAAGCCTCAGTGAATGTCAATGTCAAGCATCAAGTGCGTATTCCGCCATACGCACACCTCGCAAGATTTGCAAGTTCCCCCTTTTGGCATCTGTCAAAATTACAAGATGAGACCAACAATTGATCCTAAATCCTCATACATAGAAAATATTCTTATGGTATTACACATCTCATTAAACATATATGTGTCAAAATTCAATGGTAAGAGAAAAGCAAAAAACAAATAAATGTATTGTAATAACATTATTACTGTATACAGTATATTACAGGACTTAAACATATCTATGAATTTGTCAGGAAACAACTTATTAGGACATTGGTCTAGTCCAATAGAGGGATTAACATAAAGTCAAATGTAGGCTTGTACCATATGTAATATATACCAGTTCCATTGAAATAAAGTGGAGAATTTTATCAATTGTCCGAGTCCCTCCTAAAGTTCTCAGTGAAAGTCCTACACTTTACTGTGTAAAGATGCATTTGGGGGCAGCCACTAAATCACAGGTGTACAAGCACATCTTGGGCATCATGATAGGGTCCCAACAAATTAAATTGGCTTATAAATGTCAAAGAACTTCCAAAATTATTAGGTTTAGATATGTACTCCAAAATCTATTTCTTTGTTTAAACCCAGCAAGGATGTCTCCTCCGCTGATGTTTTGGTGTATCCTTTCAATTCCAAAGCATTTGTAGGTTCCTGACACTGAATTATGGTGCCATAGAAAATATAACTAATTTTCCCCTTTTCCAGGTGCTTCTGGGCCATCCTTATATTGGAGAGGTGCTCCGACAGTCTCTGTTTTAATCATCCTGAGGTCTGCCCAACATAAATTAATGAGCAGCTACACAATGAAACATACAACATTAAGTGAATTGCAATTCAGATATTCTTATAATGTTAAATTATATTGTATATATTTAACATATATATTCTTATATTCTATAATATTCTTTGTTGTGATTCAGAGAAAGTGGATGTTCTGTGCATATAACAACAAAAGGGACACCCTCCACAGGGAACAAACCCTTTAATTTAACACCTGAGAGGCAACCAATCACAGACGCGGTTGCCGGCTGTTCAGAACGCCGGAGGAGAGAGGAAAGGTAAGTAAAGATCGGGGGACTTTCTTGCAAATGTTTTATTGTGGTTGGGGCTGGGGGAACTATCCCTAATATGTGGGAAAGGTGATTTACACTAGGGGGAGGGAGAACAAAACGGGAGGGAGAGGGAGGGAGAGGGGGGGGGGAGGACTGCTCTGAGCAAGCCAAAAACCTCTGAGAGGACAGCTCAGAGACAGAAACAATTTCCCTGGTGGCCGGGCTCCTGGTGGTCAGTTTTTTAACTTTGGGGGGGACATTACAGGAGAACCATTTGGAGCTGGGATGTAAGGTAAGGATTTTTATACACTACAGAGTGGGGCCAGTAGTGGGTTAAATTTTAGTTTTGGGGGTGGATATGCCCTTTAAAATGTGCTCTGTAGTTTTCAACAAGTCAAAAAAAGAAATTGCAGCTTTTTTTGCTAGACGCTGACAGCCAACCATATGACATAAAGTCTGGGGAGTTAACCTGCAACCTCTAGCGCTATGTGTGTCTAAAACAAGCCTATTAGCAAGTGAGCAACCATAGCACATGCAAGTAACATGTTAGAAGCTTTTTCTTTTACTAGGAACAGAATTAAAAAATCTTTTTAATAAAATTGGTTGAATATTTTGTTTTGCCCCTGAAAGGCTATATGTAATTCACACTGGCTGGTAAATAAAGTGCAGGGTAACAAGGGCAGCACAATGCATCAGTGGTTAGCACTGTGCCTTGCAGCACTGAAGTCCTGAGTTAGATTCCACACATTTGTAAGGAGTTTATATATTCTCCCTGTGCTGGCATGGGTTTCCTCTGGAGCAATTGTGCTTAGATTGTAAGCTCTTCGGGCAGGGTCTGGTGTGAATTTCTATGTGTAATTGTAAAGAACCATGGAATATGCTGGTGCTATATAAATCCTCAATAATAATAATAACAAGGAGGCTTTTAAAGTCTTACAGAGATTTCCATATTGGTGTGAAGACATCTGTATAAAAAATACTCAGTGTGCATAGACACAGTGAATACTGGGGCCAGGGGGTGAGGCAATAGGTGTACATGCTCACAGGGCTCTTTGAAGACTTCATGGGCTGTGACCAAAAATACTGAAAGGGAGGCACATTCCAAAAGTGCTTTACAGCATAACTTGTTTATTCAGTGCTGAACAAAGTACAAAATACACACAACGTTTCTGGGGTTTTCCCCCTTCCTCAGGTGTAACCACATGGTCAAATAATCCTTCACTTTTTAGATGGCCATAAAGTGCCTGTGCAAATAATCACTTTTTAGATGGCCATCACTTTATGGCCATCTAAAAAGTGAAGGATTATTTGCACAGGCACTTAATGGCCATCTAAAAAGTGAAGGAGGGTTTAACACTGTTTAAAATTGATGTCACTATTTATAGCTTGCACGTTTGACCATGTGGTTAAACCTGAGGAAGGGGGAAAACCCCAGAAGCGTTGTGTGTATTTTGGACTTTGTTCAGCACTGAATAAATAAGTTATGCTGTAAAGCACTTTTGGAGTGTGCCTCCCTTTCAGTATTTTTGTTTATAACCCTTATCGTTTCGTGGCACGGAAAACAGGGGAGTGCACCTCAAAACTTACCTGTTACAACTCCACATCCTTGGTTTAAACTGATATATTCATGGGCTATGAGTTGTACTGGCAACAACATGGAAGCCTTCTTAGTTACAGAATCTATTACCGGTACTTACATGTACATAAAAGCAACTTACTATAGAAGAATCTTAAAAGGTATAGGTGTTCTGGGGAGTTTAGTTCTCCTTTAAATTCCCTCTACTGCATTAAACTACTGCATCCTTACAAAAATGTACTTTCATAAGGAAAACGTTAACCTTTCTAATATTACATAAATTATAGTAATTGTCCTTACATTACGGCAAAGACAAAATCCAGCTAACTGTTTTGAGAGAAAGGTGAAAGGTGAAATATCCCATTAAAAAGAAACCTAAAACAAATCTACAACATGAAACTGTTACCTCCTTCTTCGCACTTCAAAAAGAAAGAATTTTAATTGGCATTCCAGAAAATAGGTACATGGTACCTGTCATGAATTCGTTCACCCAGGAATAGTATATAATCCTCTATTATCTTGTTGACAAGAATATGATTAATTTCACACATCATAGTTCATTAAAATATTATGTACCTGTACTTTGGTTGCACCTACTTTCCAAGCTCAAATGCTAACACATTCATGGTCAATTAAGTCTGATAGGAAATGAAAGGTTGAATCCGCAATATTTTTATTCTTGGCATTTTAATATCCAGATAATTTTAGCTTTAAATAAATCAATTATTAGAGGGAAATGTTGTGGGATCATCTTTGAAGACATGCAAACTGGCAGGAACAGACCTGACTTTTTGGTAAGACATTTTCTTATCGTGTTTTTTCCATCTGGGATAAACAATTAGAAATGTCACTCAATGAACTTTCCAAAATAATAAAATAATCCCCCCCAAAAAAATGCAAACTAGTTATATTTGTCCACATGTGTCTTGGTAACACAGGGCCATACGTACCATGATCCTTAATTTACGATCGCTATTGTAAATCTACAGTAACGATCATAGATCTAGGACTAACGATCGCCCATTTGATACCATTTTTAACAATTTTAACTACTGCTTGTTATTCTAGGAAAGTTCGCCGTAAATGTAAGATAGTGGCCTATCATTTATGGCTGTGGTCGTACATCAACGAAAACCTGCAGCCTTGCGATACTGTGGTTTTTTAAACATTGTCCACAGTGGGGAAAACATCTAATAAAGTCTTTTCAGCGATGGATTACAGTTGTGTGATATGAATTACTTACCTGACAAAATGGCTACGAAATCCTCAAGCCTGGTTTTTGTTTTGTTAGAAAAATGTCATCTTTCCCCCCCACTACTGATGTTGCATACTGTATGAGGGATGGCAATTTGATCTAAACTTAAAAGTTAATTTTTATTTTTGCATAAGAGGAAACAGCAATCCAGTATGAATTGCTGCTTTAAACTTTGAAAGTGAATTTAATATTTGTAAAGTTACTGTAGGTTTCGTTGTTCTTACTCCAGTGATCCATTTAGAAGTCTCTAGCCTGCTTTTGTCTTGTCTGCTCACGACCTGCCCTCTTGATCCCATGCCCTCTGTATAACTGAAACACTGTAATCATGTGCTTACCCTATACTCACCCACACATTCAATGCCTCCCTTACATCTGGAATTTTTCCTTCCATCTTTAATCATGCCCATGTTAAACCCATATTAAAAAAGCCCTTGCTAGACTCCTCTTGTCTAGTTAACTACTGCCTGGTCTCTCTCTTACCGATAGCCTCTAAACTGCTATGGCGATGATCATATCACTAACTACCTCCATGCTCATAACCTATTGGATCCTTTGCAATCTGGATTCCATCCTGTGCATTCCACCGAGATGGCTCTGTGTAAGGTTGTGAATAATCTTAAGTATGCAAAGGCCAATGGTCACATTTTACATTTGATCATTCCTTTCTAAAGCAGATACTTCACTCCTTGGGCATTTGAAATGAAGTGTCATCCTGGTTTCTATCCTATCTCTCTAACCAAACTTACTCTGTATCTTATGCTAACAACACCTCTTCTCCGGTTCCTCTTAGTGTGGGGGTGCCTCAAGGATCTGTTCTTGGACCCTTATTGTTCTCGCTTTACACTTTTTCCTTGGGAAATGTTCTCTCTTTTGCTTTATGTATCACTTATATGCAGATCATACGTCTACTTGTCCACCCCTGCACTCCTGACCTCCAAACATGTGTCTCCGACTATCTCCTTTCCATCTCCTCCTGGATGTCGCAACTCTGCCTCAAACTAAATCTTTCTAAAACTGAACTAATCATTTTCCCACCTAAACCTGGTCCTGTCCCATCTTTCTCTATTTCTGTTGATATTACCCCCATTTTCCCTATCCAATCGGAACGCTGCCTAGGGGTAAATATTGACTCCTCTCTCTCCTTTTCTAACCACATAAAGTAAGTTGCTAAAGCCTGATGATTTTTTCTTCGCAATATATATATACTGTATTTCTTCACAAATGTTTCTTTGCAGGTTTCTCTCTCTCCCAACCGCTATGCTTATGCATTCTCTCATCCTATCGCGCCTGGACTATTGTAACCTATTTTGTTTTGCTCTCTAATAAACAGGATCCCAAAACTTCTCTGTACTGGATAACAACCTGGCTCCCCGTTAAACAGAGCATTGTATACAAATTCCTTCTCCTGATATTTAAATCCCTTCACTCTGCTGCACCTCCTTAGAACCATCTCCTGTACAGACCCCCCACTCACATGGCTTCCTTTCACCTTAAACCTTTCACTCTTGTGGCTCCCGTCCTCTGGAATTCTATTCCCCTCTCTCTACATCAAAAAACCTCAATTTGCAGGTTTAAATCTAGCCTTACATCCTACCTATCTGGTAACCAGCTCAGTATATGATTGTTTTATTTGCACTAGATACATCTCACTCCAGCACTTATACCCTTTCCTTTGCATCTGTATGTTACCCAAATTGTAATCTCTACGGGGCAGGGACCTCCTTTCCTCTTGTGCAAAGGCTCAGTCTAGTACTTGAAGAACATTCCAACATGGTTTGATTAAAGGACAACTTCACCCCCATACTAACATATTTTAGAAAGAATGGCCTCTTTAAAATATGTTGATATATCATAGTTTGTCCTCTGAATTCATTACTGTATGCCTGCTATGCTTTTGGATGCCTCATGGAAACTGAACAATTTAGAAACCTGTACTGAGCCTGAGCATGCTCAGAAGCGGCAGCTAGGGAATCAGCATTCAGTCATTGGCTGTGATGTCAACTGTCAAATCCATGACTGATAGTTACTAACTGAACAGTTACTAAAGAACCAGGAAGTAGAAACAGGGGAAACAGGACATTGTGCAGGATTTCAGGTTAGACTATATTTCAGATTTCAAACTATTACTGTTTTCCATTTTACTGCTGTTATATTGGAATTTCTGCTTGTAAGTTGGGATAAAGTCCAGTTCTGAGTCCATCCTGGTTCCAACTGAGTCCATCCTGGTTCCAAGTGCTGCCATAACTTTCTGATTTTTTTGCATTTTTCAGGTTGCGGTAAAAAACCCTGGATTTTAGATAATTATCAAATTTTTTGAAATAGAAAATTCAGAAATTATCGAATTTACAGACCAATTTAGAGAAATATAGAATACGTGAACCCTCAATTTTGAATATGCAAACCCTCGTGAAGAATGTTAGTTCTACAATACATCAAAAGTTTATATTTAAGGTGGACATGCCCTTTAAGGCCTAGAGCCACAAAACAGGATAACTACTTTACATACAATGCCAACCTCTCTCCATTAATAAAGCATTTTGCATCTAATAATTTTTTTTAAAAAAGGCCACCGCTAGTCTTACGCATGCTGTTTGTTGATACAGTATATACTGTATGGGGGAGACCATAATTGTAAAATAAAAACAACTGAAAATAGGACCTTCAGGGCATCAGATAATGGGAGTACTGACAATCTAAATGATGGAACTGAAAAAGCCAAAAACCCGTCATTTGCTTTTCAAAAGAAAAGAGTAAATAAAAAAGTCTTTCCATTTTCATGTTCTGCAACATGTAATTGTATTCCAAGTAAATCAGCACCTATTTCCCCCCATTGAAATATGCTTGCACATTAATCATATTTCCTTTTGTTATTTGGTGCCAGTAGAAGCAGAGGATCGTTCCATTGTGACCTTTGTGAAAAATACTGATTTATGGACTTTGATGAAATATGAAAAACACATTTCCACTTTTTTTGTGGTATATGCCAATAATAAACCAGTAAATATGAATGGAATTTAATGAATGACCCTTGTGGCACTTGCAGGGGTGGGGGAGTGAAAGCTGTAATGTTTGGTGCAGCAGAGTAAAATGTACAATTTCCTTCATCTTGAACGCGCGTCATTTTCATTTTGCCCACATAAGAGATAAAAATACTTTCCAATTTTGCAACATTATAAACTTTAAATGCTCGAAAACTCATTGTAGGAAATTTAAAAAACAGAAGGACAATAATAGAAAATGAGAACACTGCTTTCTTTTACAGCATCAAATTCTGGGGTTTCAGTGTTACAGATCTTTGTAATCATGCTGTACCCTTCCCCTTCTAACAATGCTCAACAAAGAATCACTGTGCCCCCTCCCCCCAGCCAAACTACGATGGAGCCCCCTCTCAGCTTCATCCACAGTGGGTATCTTGGGGGAGGCTGTATATATCATAGGAAAAGTATGTTGGGACCCCTTCTGGCTCTTAGCCCCCATCCTGCCCCTCATGGTTGCAAAGGCTGCTTCTATGGTAGTTACAACCCAACCTTGCACTTTGCATTGACTTGTTTCAAACCCACATAGATTTTATAGGAACATGTCTCCGTCTAAGGCTATTTCTACAACTTTTGTCGGACTCTCAGATTAGGGCAAGTCAGACTAGGTCAGAAGGCAGTGATGTGCTAATCCATTGTCCTATTATTCAGTATAGAGGTCCTTAAAGGGTATGTCCACCCTAACAATAAACTTTTAACATATTGTAGAGTACCCTCTACAATAAAAAAAAGCTGCAGAAGGGTGCCCTACAGAATGTTTAGAGTTTTTAGAAGTAGGGCACCCAGCAGCAGAAAGTGGTTTCATAGCAATGGAGTGAGAGGGGGGGAGGTCTCCCCTGCACATGCCACTGTCCTCTCAGAGGACAAGGGGGAGGAAGAAACCTTTCACACAGGAAGACAGCTCCTACTCTTCAGTTTCCTAGACTTTGGACAAACACTGCAGGAGAACCATTTGGAGCAGGGATGTAAGGTAAGGATTTTTTAACACTACACAGTGGGGTCAGTATGGGGTTAAATTTTAGTTTTGGGGTGGACATCAAAAATAGATTTGCTTTTTTCTAAAAATGTTCTGAAATTACAGCTGAAACAAACATATCTGTTTTATAAGGGAATGGTCATCCTGCCCCCTCAAGTTCATTCAGACAGAAATCCTAGGCATTAGAGGTTTCCTCTTGGGGTATTTTGTCTTTATTCTCTACATCATGGGGCATATTTACAAACGATTGCTATTTTCGCCATTTCGCTATCGCAGAACATTGCAATGACAATGAGTGCTATTTTCGTAGTATTTATAAAAACGCTTGTTTTCGCAGAAAAGTATTGTTGCGGCGATGTATGATGGCAGTCTTTGCCTTATTCATTGCGTTAAGTGTGGTATCACGGCGAAAATAGAAATTGCTCTTTAGTGTCGGCTATTACCAGACCACAGAGGATGAAATTTCAGAGCTATTTTTGTAATTTTCTTTATTGAAAGCTATATATAAATTTATAAATAGGTGACATTTCGCCTTTTTGCCCCTTTTCTGCCCTTTGTTGCATTTTTTTTGCAGTTTTACCAGAATTTTGACCAAACATCATTACTTACTGGAATGTTCCATTAACATGACTATTTCTTACACAGCACTATGGGATGTTCCCATATTAATGGAACTGGTTTGATAATTAGCTGCAGTTTGCTGAAAATAAGCAATGCTAAAAAATGTCCTATTAATAAAATAGAGAAAAAATTGCCTGGGTGATTTTTACACTATTTATATCTTTTACTGAAAAAAACACCACATGTGTTTGGCTATTTTTAAATAACAACGATAGGTGTTCATTGTGAATTAACCAATTTGATTTTACTTTGAAAATCCACCAGGGGGTGCTATCTATTTACCATCATTTGTATTGAACTTTGCCAAATTTTCAGCATGATTAGTGGTACTTTTTGCTACATAATTTTTACCTTTTTTAATAACTTCATAAGGAAAGTTTAAAGTTTAAAAAATTGCGGTAAAGTCAAGTGGCAAAAAAAAGCAAAAATAATGTGGTCCAAAAATGACTTTAGATAAATTGATAGGAATTGCTCTCTTGAGAATATTTGCAATTTATTTTCATTGTTTATTTTGCATAGTTGAAGATATTTATATTTTTGTGTCTGATATGGCAGCAGCATCACCAGGTCCCCTGCACTTCCTGCTCTGAAACCATGTCAGTGGATGACAGTCAGTCTGCCCTGTGTTGTCTCCTCCCCTTGCAGCCCCCCTCCTCTTGCAAGCGCCCCTGGTCCCTCCCACTCATGGACCCCATGGCCCCTCCATTTGCAGGCCTCCCTTGGACCTTTCCCTTATAGTCCCATGTTGCCCTGCCCACTCGCGAATGCCATGGCCCTGCCCACTCGTGGGTGCCGTGGGATACTCAGACACCCCCCTACAGAAAACTGTGTGAAAACAGCCTTTTCAGGCAGAGTGAAAAGCCTGAAAAGACTTATTTCACATAGTGGGAGAGTAGGGCTGAAGATTCCCTTACCTTCTCTGCAGGTCCTTCACACAGCAGGGAGGGGGAGGGACTTTCTGTCTCCTGTCCTGTCACTGAAGTCTGAGGCTGTGCTTGCTGGTGGCAAGGTGTAGGAGAAGCCTTAGAAATGTCACATGTCAGGTGTGCCCCTATGTGTTTTCAGGTGTCCTTCATGAGAGAAGGTAGTAGTTCAATGAATAAAAAAAACCATATTTCTACCCCACTTGTAATCACAAATAAAATGGATTTCATTGCCAATCCACATGTCAATATCTGTGCATTTGTTTGCTTACAATCTAGACACCCATTTTTGGCTATCGTTTTATTAATAGCCGTTAACAATTAGGCATATAAATAGTCCTATTGTGCCATTATTTCTGTGCTTGTTAAATTTATTTACTGAAGGTTTATTTGAAGGTTTGACCAAGCCTTCTGGGAAATTGTACCACCCAGAGTTAGGTCATGTGCTTGTTTGAGCAAAGTACTTTAAACTAGAGAGTCAGCTTCAAGCATCCAGGCCACACAGGAGAAGCTGTCAGCTCATGTAGCCAAACAGGCAAGTACCAGTAGGTTAGGACCCAGTTAAAGAAAGCAACCTTGATGTGGTGACTGGACTTATAATAATTTATTGAACTAATTGCTTTTATTTACAGGGTTTATCAGACTGTTTGTAGTAATGACCTTATGGAGGTAGCAAATAAGAATTAGAATTGTTTGTGCACTAGAATTCTATTTTTTGTATGTATCTTATAGATCATGTCAGGAGTCACAGGATTGTGTTTTCTGTGTGATTAAAGGACACACACATCCCTATTTATAAGAACCCAGGGTGAGGACCTAAACCACTAGGTTCCCACCCCTGGGTTAAGCATCTAACTCCTGCACTTATCTCTTAAACTTGCAATCGCCAGTGTGCTGTTCTCTCCCACTTCCGGTCCGATACCAAAAAGCTCGTGGCACGGAAGAAGAGAAAATTTAAGAAGTAAATGCAGGAGTTAGATGCTTAACCCAGGGGTGAAGACCTAGCAGTTTAGGTCCTCACCATGCTTTTTTTTCAAATAGGTGTGTGCGTGTGATACTCCTTCAGGATGGTTCTTTACCCTGATAATGATGAATTCATTGTTAGTGCCCATTCAAAGTTCTAAAGGGCAACTATAGCAGATATACAGCTAAATAAAAAAAACTGATTTCTTTCAAATGGATGGAGAAGAGGATCGGGGCTGAGGTGAGCAAGTTGTCCTTAAATTTTAAAGGGAATCTCCACTGGGGAAAATTAAGTTTGAGCTATTTATATTTAAGGAATGGGAGGTAAAGGAGCTGCGCCTGACCTCCCATTCCCGTTCTTCAATAAAACTGAATAGCCCAAACTTCATTTTCCCCAGTGGAGATTCCCTTTAAGAAGCCAGACACAGGTAAAACGTCTTTAAACTACTGCACACATGCAGGGAGATTTACCCAGAGCCGCTATCACTGTGGGTAAATCTCACTTGCAGAATACAATGCACCATTTGTGTGTGTGGGTGAATCCCAGTCCCACTGCATGACTTGAACGCCAGCCGCCCTTTAAATAGTCTAGCAAAAACTAGCCCATTGAATTCCTTGTGCTGGCTGCGTGGGTGTCTTTTCCGATACCCACTCAGCCAGCGCAAGGAAGGAGATAAAGTCACACTAATTGATATTAAATTTGGTTAGCGTGACTTTAACTCCATAAAAGTGTGCTGCGCTCTCGGTAAATGAGGGCAATTATGTCAAACACTTTCTCTGTAACTCACCCTTCTCTGCCAGGCTGTGTGCAGTTACTTTCAGCCCAGAAACCTAAGCTCTGTGCTGTGGACATTGCAGGAGCTTCTAACACAGGAGCTTCTAACAGTTACTTTCAGCCCAGAAACAGCTCTGTGCTGTGGACATTGCAGGAGCATTCTAACACAAGGATCTAAAGCATATAAACTTTCCACACTGCCGGCTGTGCAACCAAGTGACTGCAACAATGTATCAGATCATTAACTTTTCTCCCTTGGCTTGCTGTGCTCATGTTTGCAACAATGTATCAAGCTGCAGGAACACTGCCTGTGTGTGTTTTAGATGCTGAAAATCTGAACTAATGGGTTTATTGGAAATTCCCCCCAGACCCCAGATTTGCCATTAAAAAAGAGGACAAATCCAGGATTTCCCTGACATCTGGAAACCCTAACCACAGTAAATACTGTAGCAATAAAGTAAATTTAACCTCCCTGAATAACTGGATAAAATAACTGTATGTATGTACAGTGACTGGACACACCCCTGATCTCAGTTACATGCTCCCTTGCCTAATCTGTAACAGGATTGGCTAGAGGCTACTAGTGGGTGTGACCAACTTTAACAAGTTTATGCAATAGCTTTGAACTGGGCATGTGCTCTTCCTTCTGATTCAATGTTGTTCTGAGACTTTAGCTGTCCAATAAATGCATCAATATAATATATAAGGGATAATACGCCCCTTACAGTGTAATATAAGGATATAAAGTCACCGAGGAGTTCCCTGGCCATATAAAAGCACGAGACCGAAGGTCGAGTGCTTTTATACAGGACAGAGAACTTCGAGGTGACTTTATAAACCTTATATTACAATGTAATGGGGCGTATTATTTCTTATAATATATAAGTTTAAAAAAAATGAATTTACTGGCTAGTCCCTTTACTAAATCCCTAACTATCCTTTTTCCCTTCACTAAATAAATAAACTAAATACACAGTAACCCCTGTCAGCCCTGTAATAAAATAAATTAATGAATACATACCAGATTTTAACTTGTTAGTGGACATCCTTCTGGCAGCCTTCCTTCTGGAATTCCCTGCTCCCTTTACATTTCTTCCTATTTCCCCTTTAAATAACACTTTCCTTGTCCAAAAAAGATTAATGTAACACACAGACATTTACTGTTTGTAAAAATCCTTATCTAAGTCTTTGATGTAAAATCCCTCTCACCCAGTAACGTAAAGCCGAGAGACAACGTCCTGCAGCCCTGCGAGTCAACTTGAGGAGAGCGTGCAGAGGAAGTTGTCAGTACGCTGACACGGCCACTCTCACTCGCAGGGCTGCAGGAATTTGTCTTTTCACGGCTGACAGGATTCAAGTTACCAGGTGAAACAGAGTTTACATCAAAGACTAAGGTAAGGATTTTACGAATAGTAAATGCCTGTGTGCTATAGGAATGTTTTTTTATTGCAGGGTTGGACAAGGAAAGTGTTGGTTAAAGTGGAAGGTGGACGGCTAATGTATGGGGAGCAGCAGTGGTATATATTCTTATAAAAATCACTCAACTACGTAGTTGAGTGATTTTTATAAGGATATATTCCACTGTTGCTCCCATTATAATCCAGGCCACTTATATATTATAAACATATTTTGTTTGTATTGTCATGTGGTCACCCAATTCAGTAGATCATCAATAGCAATAATGTAAAAACCAGCTCCATTTTGACCTCAAAGGTGTTATTGTTTGGATGACATGGTTTCCAGCAGTCAGAGCATCAATACCAATCACAGTTAAAAATGATAGTTAATTTCAGGAAAGAATCCATCACTTTGTTAAATATTGTTTATTTTTTATCAAATGTTGAGTTGTGTTTCTGGCTCCTGTATGACAAAATACACAATTTGGATTTCTTAAATTGACAAAAATCTTGTTGAAGATAAATATTTATTAACTGTGAGCTACGGCTTTAATATTATTGATGCTATTTCTCTCTATATATACAACCTGCTATTGTATATTTGTACAGTGTGTTAGTATAGTAACAGCAACATACTTTATATAATATATATTACTATATAATAAATGCAGGTATAGTGACATTTAAATAATACAAAGGAAATCCGTGTTTCTAATCACAAAGAAAGATAAGTTCAGTAAAATGAGAAATAAACACTTAAAGGACACTAAACTGAAAAAAATGACTTGCCTTTATCCTTTTCTATATTTTTAGTGCTTTCAGGGACTTGATCCTTTTTGCTCTCAGTGCTCCCTGTCACTAGATCTCCCCATGCCCTGTTCAGCTCACTCCTAATTAGTATGCATGTATGTCACCTCTCTATGTATCCACCCTCCCATAACTGAGGCACAGCTAGAGTGTGGGGATGATCTGTGGCACACTACAGCCAATAGCATTCACCCAGACCCAGTGATTTAGTGTTATAGCGAAAGTGAAACTGCTTTGCTATGGGAAGGTAAGCAGCCCCGGGAGCTGTAATCACTGCTTAAATCAGCTAAGATTTTCTTTTAGCTGTAGGAGTTTGAATTTGTGTGTGTGTGTGTGTGTGTGGGGGGGGGGGGGGTTAGCTTTGTAATTGATTTCTTTAGGTACAGTGCTACATTGGGACATAACTAACACAGACACAGGTAACTGCAGGATTGGGTTTATCTGCACAGAAAGAGCACAGAGTAACAGATAATGCTTATTCCCTTTCCTGATCTTAATGCTGAATCAATTAGCCATGCAGTGACTGAGAAAAAAAGCTTTACTTCTATAGAATGGATAGTGCCTACATGCAGTGTGCCACGGGGGAGGGACTGGGTGATTGACAGTTCTTTACTTACTAACTGTGGCCACCCCCTTTAAAAAGTAAAACTCCCAGAGCTAAAAAAAACAAGGGATAGGAATGTCAGAGATAAAATAAAAAGCATATTTAAGATAGTTGGTAATTAATCCTAATTATTGTACGATTAGCTAAAAAATGATTTGCCCCAGTTTACATGTCCTTTAAAGCACATGTAACATTGTAGCTGAACTTGCTATATATCTAACTTACCAATGTTGATACATTACGAAATCTAATCTTTCGTGCTGCTTTTTCCCATAATCCTTAGCTGCTTGTGATGTCAGCCCGGACTATGTGTAGTATTTATACATGTTAGATAAATCATGGACGACGAGTGGCCAATGACAGTTTTCTTCTGCACCATTTACATTTGCATCATTTTTAAGCACACAAGAGAACATCCCTGACACTGTACAGAATGTGTTGTCCCTTTAATCATGTATATTATAGATTTTAAATTCATGGGCAATCCATAAAGGACAAGCAATAGACAATTGTGTCAGTAATAATTGAACAACATTCTTCATTTTAGCTTTTATATTTCGTTTTCAATAAACTTAGAATATTAACATACATAATGTCGTATAACACATGAAGCATAAACATTGCTTGTCATTTAATAGTCACAAGACCATAGTGAATTATTGTGTTAAAGGGTATCTCCAATCTAAAGTTGTACGCGCATGCATTAGGATCTGTCAGAAGAACAGCGGAGGAGTGCAATTGCATGTATGTTCTCTGTGTTCTCTCCTGTCTGTTTAATTGAAGAACAGGAGGTAAGACCAAGCTCCTTTACCTCCCATTCTTTAATTAAACTGAAAAAAGTTAAATATAAATTTACAGTGGAGATACCCTTTAAATGTTAAATATAAAAAATATACAGCCCTAAGGCTGTTAGTCTTACTGGTCTTTTAAGAATATCAATTACCCTACTTGGCTCCACTTCCTCCCCTTGGTCTGTGGTTCAGCTAATAAAAATGCTTGCTACACATCACATGCAGATTTTTAGTGGATGAGTCCTTGATAAAGGAAGCCATGTACAAGGTAATATTCTTTTTTCCATTCCTTTTGCATGTAAAATAGATCATTTGATTTCTTTGTTATAAATGTGTCAATGTTTTCATCTTAGTCCAATACATAATTCCCTAGCATTAATAAACACATGTTTTACACAAACTGTGTCTTCTAATGGGATTACATTTCTAATTGCTGCACTGACCATATCGGCTTCACTTATTATAATTTCAACCTTCAGGTAACACTAAATTATATTGTGTGTTTCAAGTATGTATTATGTTATACAAATGTCAATTAGCAGTATATTATGAAGTGTTTAAAAAGGTCAAGTGCATAAGGAGTATAAATACAGTGCGATATACTGTTCACAGGTGAAGTGGGTAATTTAGTTGATCTTTATTACAAATGTATAATAAGAATAGTGAGAATAGTATTAATGTCATATTGGTTATTACAGAAGTTGTAGACTGTTGGATATGAAAAACAAAAATGTAGGTCATTTATTTTATTTTATAGCGCTGAATTCTGTAGCATTTTGCATTCATTTTATCCATTAACATCAGATCCTGCCCCGAACAGCTTATAATATAATCACTTAGAGCAGCAATCAGTATGTGTTTATGAATGTGGGGAAACTGGATTTATGAATTTGGGGGAAATTGTAAAACGTATGAATTTAATTTTCATTTAATTTAAAGGGCAAGATCACTCCTTAAATTAAAAAAAATATATAAGTAAATCACCCCCAAACCCCAAAACTGCAATAGTTATAAATCTAAGAAATGTAAGACTAGCCTGAAATGATGCCTGTTGTTCCTCCCTTTTTGCTAGAGTACATGGTTCTGGTTAGCAGCGCAGCTGTCAGCCACGGATGTAATAAATTACATCACAGCCAATGACTGATTGCAATTCCCCTAGCAGCTTCCTCTGAGCAAGTGTGAGCTTGGAGTGGAGGAGAAGAAAAACTTTTGACAAGCAAAGGGAAGGGGGAGAAGAACATTTTGCTGCATAAAAGGTTAATCATACATCTGACTTTAAGACTCTTGTGGGCTGGGGTTGATTTACCTATACATCATTTTCCTTTTGAAGGGTGAACATTTCCTATAAATGAATAAAAATTTCACATACCCTATACCCCATACACTATGCCCTTTTGTGGTCAGTAGTGAGCTGCCAGGAGAGCATTTTTCTGTTAAACAGGACCATGAATGAAGTGGGTTGCAGATCAAGGCAGCGAGGCGAGTGCAACTTTCTGCATCTTAGTCCTGGATATTGAAGGTATAACCAATGGGAGGGTCTAGCAGTTTAAATCCTTACCCTGGGAACTATTCATAGATGACCCGGTAGAGGGTGGGTTTTCAAGGTATAACCATACTTAAGGTTAGTGGAATTTTTGAAAGCATATATGTATTTTCATGGAACTTCCCCTGTCTTGTTTTTTCTTTTCATAGCTCCAAGATGAGTCTGTTGGCTCAGAAGGGAAGTAGTTAACAGACAATATTGGGTGGGGTGAATAATACAGGTTCGAAACCTGTTTTTTTCCCTAAATCACCAAATCCAATAGAAGTAAACTGGAGCAAATGTTTCGATAGTTTTCTCTTTGGCGTATTGAATAATGGATGTTTAATATACAAAATGTGATGTTCGATAACAAATATTCTATATCGAATAATCGATCAACCAAGAAGTTTTGATTAAGAAACGTCTTGAAAGCTCTGTGGAACATTAAATCCCACAGTTAGGCATAGTAAAACAGTAATTGAGGTTAATTAAAGACATACTGTATGTCCATCAAGTCCAACCTTTTCACCTTCCCTTTTAACCTTACCTAACAGAGGAAGGCAAAAAAAAAAAAAAAAAAAGTTAAGTATTATGCTGGTCATACACTGATTAGACATTAAATGATTCCACGTTTGATTCTGAATTCTATCAAATGTCTTAAGTCTTACCTGTAGGGCAGTTTTAACATTTCGACAATGTTTCCAAGCCTGGTCTTTTCATTAGTGTTCGAATGGCAAGCATTAGATATGGTAGAAAGAAAGATTGGTCAGTGCAACATGATCTGGGTTATATGTATATGTTTGACCAATAGGAGACATTACTTTTGAAATACAACAATACTGAGCCTCTTACCTGCAAGTACAGGAATGCAAATACAGTAACAGTGATCTCCAACTTGTACCATACAATATTTGAATGTTTAGACAAATTAAGGTGGCGATATATGTTTGAGATATAATTGGCTGTTCAAGGTCCAATAAAAATTCTATAAATTTTGTGCTTGATATTGAATATGGACTGATTCTTTGACACCAAACATAAAACAATAAACTTTGTATCAGATGATTAGAGATGGCTGAACTTCCTAAAGTTTGTTTTGTTTTAGAACTACATTATAGAAATTCAGTAAAAGTTCTATAGACCACTCTGAGTATTGTCGGTTAGAGCTGTATGGAGTTTGTCATTTATATGTACTAACAAAGTTTAATAAACTTTTTAATAAAGTTTCTAGATTTTAAATACTGTTTCACAGAGAAAATGTCAATGCTCTGCTGTTTAAATAATTTGTCTTACCCCAAATAATCAACTAGATTTTTCATAACTTTAAAGTCAACTCCAGAATGTTCCACCACAGACAAAATAAAGGAATGACCAATGTTATCAAATCCTGTTAAGGTCTTTTCAGCACCATCTCACATTCCAAGTCTTAACTCTCATGCATTTATCTGACCTGAACACCATGACTCATAAGAGGAAGGAGGAAATGTGTTATATTTGACAGGGTTTGCGGAGAGGTTTGTGCTAGAATTACGGGCTTTTGATTACGGCAGGATCTAGAATTCTGACCTTCTTTTCAATCAAGTTGTATTTTAAGTCAGAGAAGAGGAGTCTGACTGGAAAAACCTTTTGAGAAAATTTCAAGCCTGGTTGAGTTGAGTTTTTTAATGATAGCTAAGTGGATTTAGTAGGATGCATCATTGATCATATCACTCATTGCTGAAAGCATAAAAGCGTGATAGAAAAAAATAAAGTGCACAACTACTAATTTGAGCATCATATGTGAAAATGAAAGAAAAGAGTGAAAGAAAGGAAATTAATTCTGTTACACGAAGTTTGTGAATCATCCTTTGTCCTAAAAAAAAATATTCTGTGAATTTCTCATTGTTCTTTAAAAACTAAAGACTCAGAGCTTCATACCTTATCAAAAATACAGAATAAATAATGTTCTTGGCTTGCAGTAGGTGCTATACACTATACACTTGCAGTAGACATTAGTTATATTGTGTATTGACACAGTTTGTTTTGACATGTACATCTAGCCCTAACCCCTGCCTAATATCGGGGGTGGGTGGGGGTGGGGGAATGTCCTTGCTGACACCCATTGGTAATTGGAAAGGATCCCTGGATCAACCAGAACTATCTGTAGTTTTATCCTTCTCAATGTAACAAAACGTTTCCTAACCTGAAGACAAAACTCATTTATTAAGATTTTGATGGACTTGTTCAATAAAACTGCCAAATTTCAACAGAAAATTATTTAAATGCAAAAAAACACATAGGAAACTATTTGCTATTAACGGCACAGGCACCAGATTCAATTCCCCATAGCGCTACTACTGTATGTGGAGCGAAAATGAATGCCTTTGAGTTGGTGGCATTTCTTTTAGCAAAGTGATTGGTCACAGACTAGACTAGCCAATCACAAATTAAGTGATGTTTGATTGATTTAAATTTTGAATAACTTGTAAATAAAATGAACATCAATCAATGAAAATGAATGAATTATAGAACCAATCACAGGATGATCTTTTGCTGAATGTGATTCTTTACTGATTGTCCAGCAAGAGCACATTCTTGTTGATACACTCAAACAGAAAACAATCGGGAAGTCTCAAAAACTGGATTGAAATTTTTCGACATGAGCAAACAAGGTTCGATTGATTTTACATTTGATGTTAATCTTGGTCAAATCAAAAAAGGAATCAATTTTAAAAGTTACAAGTCAGTCTGTGTATGGCCACCAAATTGAACTGTCTTAAAAGACAGCTATGCCCACAATAAACTCTAGATGGCTGCATGTATGTATGAGTGGTGATCTTTTAAGTATCGCTTATGCAGCAGCTGACAGCTCACTGCTTACTGCGTCCCTAGTAACTATTTCAGCTGTTGCACAAGCAATACTCTGATGGGTCACCGCTTATATATATACATGCAGCCAACCAGGGAGGTAGTACCGGTAATAGAATTCCTCACTTCCCTGGTATAGGGACTTCAACATCTGAAAAAAATTGCAGCTATTTTGTTCATAGTTGCCCTTTAAATCTATAAATCAATAAGGACCTCCCTGATATGTTGTCTTAACTTTTACTTCTGGAAATGTGAACATACAAGGTATTCTACTGTACTGTACAACAGATCATGGATGACTATGAACAGTTAACATGACAGCAGTAGAGTTATGTGTGCTCTGGTAGCAAAAATGCCCTTTATTTTAGCAACAACAGAAACTGTGTCTTGTCCTTTAATCTTGTTCATTTTATAATGTGCACATTTGTAAGCAAATCATCGTGTTGCTGCACAAGGCCTCAGAAGAGTTCAATCTGCACCTAATCAAAACTCAAGGACTTATGTACAAGTGTTTCTATTGATTGTGTATGCATAGAAAGTAAAGGTTTATATTTATGACCCTGATTACATACAACTTCTCAAGTCAAAAAATCAAATGTTAACTGTATCATCACTAAAACTACAATGAATGCAGCAATATATAAGTACAAAGTACAACCTGTTTTAATTCTAAGGTTTTAGGTTTCAGGACATGGGAAAAAAAATGTATGGTGCTTGCTAGGTTCTAAAGGTGGCTATACATATGTGATTTTCACAGCATGTGTGCCCAAAGATTACATTGGTATCTGTCAGCACACATGCTGTGGGGACCGCACACACGGATCCGACTGATCCCCATATGCAGTATAGGGATCGGTCGGCAGTGCGGCCATACACAATACAATCTGATTGACTATACTGACCAATACTGACCGATACTGACCGGCGAAAACCAACTACAATGCTGACTAACTATGGTCATTTGTCGACACTACGATCGATCCGGAAGAGCCCCTACACACTGACGATAATGGGTAAATTCCATCATTCCCAGACGGGATTTACCCATTATCGTTAGAGTGTATGGCCATCTTTAGGTGTAAAACAATACACAGATTCCTCCATGTTTTTATTTAACAAAAATGTATCCAAAATGAGCAATGTTGGCCCAGTCTTTTATACAACATTGCTTTAGTTATTGAAAGATTGCAGCCATTTCTTTGTCCACAGCTCCTTTAAGGCACCCATCACAGCATTTGGTGTCCACACCTCAACGCACCTCATCGCGAGTGGAACATGCAAAAGCAATGTTGCGTGTTTCTTGTGCATTACTGATGCAATTCCACTAATGTTTTGTTATTGGAGCGCATGCATTTTGAAAAAAAATGGTGATCACATGCGCTCTGAAAACAGATTGCAGTGCGCACAGTGTGGCAGGACTATTGCTATAGTCTGATTCTTTTCTTTCTCGCCTATTTTGTTGCTATTTTTGGTGTGTTTGTTTAAGAACACATGACCTAATTTTGGCCAGTTAACAACCCATGTTCCTTGACCTTTGCAATCGTTATCTTGTGCCTGCTTTGTTTGTGGAAACAAAGCACATTGGGGAACTGATTACGAGCTTGAGCATGCTCAGAAGATTAGCTGTGGGATTAAGGGATTAGCTGTGATGTCAGCATTAATATCCATGACTGACAGTTGCTAACTGGACGAACCAAGAAGCAGAAAGTTGGGCTACAGAGCATTGTGCAGCATTTAACTATTGCAGTTTTGGTGTTTGAGGGGTCATTTAATTCATATAATTTATCTTTCGAGGGCTGGACTTGCCCTTTAACTATTTGTTATTTTTTTTATTTTACTAATAAATAATTGTTTTAACAGCAAACAATCTAACAACTGTCCTTATCAATTTGTCACACATGATGGGGTAATTTTCCTTCATGGATTAAACATAAAAATATCAAGTCTGCCTGTAAATTAAAAAAAAACAACAAAAAAAAACATATTATTTTATTACCGTACATCCAGGTACGAGGCACAGTATTTCATCATACGGTGTCTTTAAAAATGTGAGGTGAACCAAAAATTGTGTACAAGAAAAACAAGAATGTGTCAAGATTACATGCAGAAATTCTCACAAAGATTGAAAACAATAGTTATTTGTATCTTCCTGCCTAAAACTCAGCAATAAAACATCTTCTTAAATCAAACCAGTAACACTCCAAATAGATCAAATATTTATGGAAATACAGAATTTTCTTTTTGTATCGCATCAATAAAAAAAGGAAGTAAATTTGAAGTTTTATGTTTTTAATCCTAAATATAATAAAAATGCTTTTAGCTAAAGATGTATCGATATTCAGTTTTATTTGCCATGTAAAAATGTACCATGTAAAAAATGTAATAACTAAAACACACACACACACACACACACACACACACACACACACACACACACACAAACACACACACACACACACACACACACACACACACATATTCATATGTCCACATAAGTGAAGTTTCATAGAGAAGCAATCCCCTTCATCAGGCTATGACAATAAAGGAAAATCTTTATTAACAATCTATCCCACCATTTTAAACCTTTAGGCAGGAAATTACATCATATTAATAAAACATACATGTTCCCATATTTCACTACATGTATACTAACAACATTACATTATTACACTAATCATTAGATCTTTAAAGGGAATGTTGTTGTATGTTATAGGCCAGCCTTCTAACTGTAAAAAAAAAAAAATGGGTTCAGGCTAACCTGAAATACAAGATCTTTTGTCAGCATGGATTTTAACAGCAAAACTGACTGATCGAAATTGAGTGCTTAACATGCATAGGGTGAAAACTCCCATACAGTAGCAACTGGTTCCGATCAGTCAGCTTTGAGTACAATGCTGTTGATATTTAGCCCTGGTGTTTTTCTATGAAGACATCCAAAAAGCGAATGTACTAATTGCTGTTCTGCATCGCAAACTTGATTGTGGGATGGATACATTTCAATTCCTTATGAAAGGATTGGAGGGATCCAATGTCAGCCTGCCACATGATGAAGACATCATCTATATATCTCCACAAATATATAGACAAAGTCCTCCTCTAGCCAAGCCATAGTGGTATTGAAATATAACAAAGCGACTTGCCATGGAAGTCCCCTTTAATATGTTAACGGACATGTCCAGTACCAAAATGACTACGATCGGGACTTGAAAAAATTGGATACGTGTGTACTACTCCAAATACTTATGATCGACCAATTGACAATCTACCGATCTGTCGTATTGGTCGATCAGAATCAAAATCTTGAAAAAATCGCACCATGTGTACCTAGCTTTAAGTAAATTTGCAGAGAGCGCTATCCTGGGTATTTTTGCCATATCAAGATATTTTCATTTTTGTGTTTCTTATGGGTGCAGCAATTGATTCCTCTCCTCCTATAGCAGGCAGTGTGCTTGTAGTCTATGGAGATATGTCCACCAATCAGAAGGGTTTGGCAAAATGGTTAAAATAGCCCTTGCTCCATTTATTAAAGGGCATGTCCACCCTTTCAAACAACTTTTGATATCTTATAGGTATTGGTCCCCCAGCCCCAAATGCAATAATCTTATATCCAGAAACTCCCCCGATAGTTACTTACCTTACCTCTATCCTCCACCGCACTGTCCCGGCCCTCTGCTTGCACGGAACTGCAATCAGGGGGTGGGACCGGCAGCCGCGTCTGTGATTGGCTGAGAGGCAGACAATCATGGATGCGGCTGCCGGCTGATTAGAACAGCGGAGGAGAGAGGCAAGGTAACTAACTATCGGGGGAGTTTCTGCATAAAAGATTACTGCGTATGGGGCTGGGGGACCAATACCTGTAAGATATATAAAGGGTTTGGAGCTAGGGGGAGGGAGACCAAATTGGGAGGGAGAGGGAGGGAGAGGAAGGGGGGAGGGCTGAACTGCGCATGCTAAACTTCTCCCGGAGGGGAGACAGGAGGCAGAGTCCTATATGGACTCTGCTATACTCCTGGTAGCCACTTTTTTGTAATTTGGGGGGGAGGATTCCAAGAGAACCATTTGGAGCTGGGATGTAAGGTAAGGATTTTTCTACACTACACAGTGGGGCCAGTAGTAGGGGAAATTATAGTTTTGGGGGTGGACATGCCCTTTAATTAAACATGCAGAATCCTTTAAACATGCAAACGGTATATGACGACATCGTTATCATGTGATCTCACCTGTTTACAATACATAAGGCAAAAAAAATTCTATCCACATTTCCGTTTTATGGCTTTTAATTCTGCAAGAAATGGTGGGAGAAGTGTTGGTGATTCATTATAACGCAATGTATCAAGACTCACACAACTCTAGTACGAAAACACACGTTAAGCTGTTAATGGGACTTTCTAGCGCAAACACTTATGTACTATTAATCGCAAATAGTTTATTGAGTACAAGTAATGCTGGTTAACTTTAGACCATCTTTGCCATATTGGTTCTCGGTACATAGCCCCTCAAATTAATTAAGAAGTCAATCTTTGCACAAACAATATGGATAACAATCTCCCTTCCTTTCCTTGGCTCGCTGGCTTTTCAGAGTATTGTTTCAGTTAGGACACAATAACTGTTTTTGGTATCAGAATTTTAAACTATTTTATTCTGTTGATAGATTGTGTGGACTGTTGCTCAACAAGGTTGTTACTGTAACTCTTCCACTCACGGGTCACTTTCCCGCATTACCTAATAATTTATTGGCTTATTGAGCTGAAGCTCAGATAAGTCAACCTCCCTAGATATATTCTTGGACCTCCCTACACAACTTCTTGGTTTGCAGTTCAGCTCATCATCAACCCTTTATCACTTTCAGGCTCGATCTTTTATCATCACAAGATGATTAGCCTTGGATCAACTTGGTGTAGAAGAAAATGCACCATGGCTTTTACCGTATTCTCTACAAATGTTTACTTAATTCCAATAGTTGTAAAATCTTATTGGAACTAGATGGAATTGAGTAATCCTTACATGATACGCTTAAACTATTGAAACCACAATGATAAGGAATTGTGGGCTGCTTTATCATTTTCAATAATGCTCTAGAGTTATAAAAAGCATATAGACAAAATAGAAATGTGTTGAGAAGAAAACAACGTACAGTTTTGCAAATGCTTTTGAGCAGATGTCATACCAGTACATCTCTTTTCACATTGTCTTTCCTCTCAATAGAGCACAATGTAGCATCCAGCCTCCCAGCGTACTGAATATATACTAAAGTTCTGTGTTGTGTAAATTGTGTTTTGACAGCTGTGAAAAATAGAAACGGCTTTTGTCTGCCTACCGTTACATTTTTAGATGTTGCGGTTTCCAATTCCACCTTTCTTTATTATCATTGTGGGGTTTTTTTTTCTATAAGGTTTCCAAAATAAAGCAAGTATTAAATTAAAAGCTATCATGTAATATGTATAGCTAAAATATTAAAGCTTATTTAAGTGACAGTGATATTAAGCCACAAAGTAGAGCTGGAGACATTTTTCTGATAGATTTGAGGTGCATGTTAATGAAGTACAATGAAGACAGATAGCTCTATTCTAGTACCATTGAGCAGGCAGCTGCCTTGTGGAATGTTTCTGTGCCAGCATGCATCAATCTTACCATGATAGCTGCTTAGATCAAAGAGAGAGAAAGTACCCTTGTGAATCCTTAAAAAGCTATTTCTGCCTTTTGTAAAGTTGTTTAACTTTGTTTTGATTTTATGGGCATTGGCTTGGCTTTCAAACACATAAGTACTGGCAGACATATACTTCTAAAGCTTTGGAAGGAATTCAATTTTGAAAGCATATATTAAAGTATTAAAGACTAAGTAAGTGCAATCCTTACATATTGTTTGACTTATTATATGTAAAATAAAAACCATTAGGCTAGTTTGTGATGCCAGATCAATTCTAGTGAGATGGTGCAAGTGAAGATTTGGATGTCTTAAAGGTGGAATAGACTTGGAATAAAGTCTATTCCAAAAAATCAAAAACCAAAAGAATTTAGGTATCTACAAGCAGTGTCAAACTGGGGTGTTGAGGCCTACCAGTAAATCTGAGATCAGGGGCCCACCAGGAGAAGTTTCTAGCCCACCTAACTTTTCATATCTCTATTATCCCTCATTAACATATCCATCTTACTCCTACTGACTCGTATTCCAATACAGTTCCATTGGCTCTGTATTTACATTTTAGCAATTTCTTTGTTTTATTGGGTGAATGGGCTGTGGGACCACCGGGGGATTCCCCTGTAACCTTCTGGCCCTGCACATACCACTGTCCTCTCAGGTAAGGTAAGGTTTTTTTAAGACTACACAGTGGACCAGTATGGGGTTACATTTTAGTTTTGGGGGTGGACATGCCCTTTCATTTTATTTAAAGTGGTTTATTTATAATCTAATTTGCTTTTGAGTAGAACTACTGTTACAAAAACGAAGCATTAGACTGTTTCTCAAGAAATAGTAATAAAGAGGTTTATACATATTTATTATTCAGAACTGGCGTGTTCATTATAATTATCATCTGAGTGACACATGAGAACTTCCTTTAGAAAATGAATAAACATTTTATTAATCGCTAAAAATAAGTCCAATAAATTGAATTAATTTCAATTCCACAGGTTAAATTAATTTCTAAGTTCAATTCCCAATTATCAAGCAACAGAGAAATATGCAATCAACAGGGAGATTAAATAAAAGTTTTTGTTTTTAAAAATGGTGCAAATTTTGCCCCAACCAATCAGATGTTTGGTTGGGGCAAAATGATTAAGGGTGTGTGTCTCTGAAACGTATCAGACATGCCCTGTGTGTCTCTAATTGGCGTATATGTCTCTATAAAGCTTCATGTTTTTTAAAGGAAGTGTGGCCTTTCTCCTTGTCTTGACTTGACATTTTATCCAGTTCCCTTTTTCCCATTAAAATTATGGCAATTCAATACATTTACTTTCTTTCTTCCAGGGGTGTTCTTAGGATTTTTAGCACCTGAAACAACTTAAAACCCATGAAGTGGGCGTGGCTTGTGGAGGTGGGTGTGGTGGGCTGGCTAACACTGTCTGGTGAACTGGAGGGCTGAAATAACACTGACTGGAGGACTGGCGCTGAAATGCAGTATTGCAGGAAGATTTTTTTAAATCTGATAACTTTTAAGTGTTCCACAGGGGCGTGCCCTAGGCAAATATTTTAGCTTGCTTCATGGTAGGGGCATCCCTGCTTTCTTTAGTCAGGTTTTGTTTGTGAAAGAATAATAATGTTTTTATTGTTTTCACTATGCAGAATTGTATTATTTTTCCTTCTGTTTTAGATTTTATTTGAATATCTATAAAGACACATAACATTTATTTTCCTGTGCAGCTTCATTTTTCTGAAAGTCTCCATCCACCATAACTTTGCTGTATAGTTCCATTATGAGGTCTATTTGTTCCATTTCATTACACTGTTTGTTACACTCTCTATGTTTATCTATTAACCATTTCATCTGTGCAATGGTCACACGTGTTCCTTTCTCGTGTTTCTAGCTGCATACTTGACAAACTTAAATTGATTTATTATTGTTATTATTATTATTGTGGATTTATATAGCGCCTTCCATAGCGCTTTACAATTACATGTATATATTCACATCAGGCCCTGCCCCGAAGAGCTTACAATCTTGCGTTCTTAATGTACGCAACCCCTACACTTAGCTTTATTCCCCTCTAGGTACAGATCATCAGTAGAAATGAGTGAATCTGGCGAGTTTTGTTTTGTCAGCGGTTTGACAGAACTTATTGACAATCCCAAAAATTTCAAACCCAATTGAAGCATACATTTGATACATATTTGATTTTTCAACCACGATTTTCCACTATGTGATGTTGATTTCCTAATTTTAGATATTTACATTTTATTTTTTATTAACATACCGGAACTGCACCGGGTGAGAGACGATGTTTATTGTCTTTTTTTAGATAGAAATGGCAGTTACTGTAACTATTTGTATGTACAAAATCCGCTTCTTATCTACATTACTAATACAGGGAGGGAGAGACTGGGAGGGGGGGAGAGAGAGAGGGAGGAGACAGAGTCTGTGCTGGGCTTTTCTACTTTTACCTTATGTATTATATAGAATAATATGCTGCCTACAGATCAGGGAACACCTCGGAGTTCCCTGACCTGTATAAAAGCACTCAGCCTGACGGCCTTGAGCTTTTATATGGTCAGGGAACTCCTCGGTGGTGTAATCTCCTTATATTACACTGTAGGTATCGTATTATCCGATATTCCTTTATTATATACAGTAAGGCCAATTTTGCTACTATAGCTTTAATCCTGTCTACAAATGTAGGGTGAGGTTCTGACAAGTATACTATGGGAGGATGCACTATTACCCAGTATTGATAAAATAAGTGTATAATCCATGCTACCAAAAGTAATATAAGGTTTTCAATACATAGTAGCACACAACTTAACACATACTGTATTAGGGCATGAAACCTCCCCTCCCTGGTGCTTCTAACCTAACTGTACTCCTGCAATGTCATAACTGTGATGTGAAAAAGGGATTATGGCATCACTGGACCTTGTTCAAGTAAGCTGTAGCGATATTACCCCTGTAAGATTAAGGCAAATAGAAAACGTGGTTTTCCAAGAATATAAATTTTTAAAAGATTAATGTTTTCTTTCCTAGACATTTTCAGTTTTGTAACTTCACCTTCAGGTCTGGTCACCAGTAGTGGTCTATTAGCTCTCTCTTCTTGCTCCTACATCTCCAGTATTGCTTAGAAGAGTGTAGGAAGCAGTTTTATATTTTCAGTCCAATCTGGCACTTTATTAAATGTTCTTTTCCAGTCCACTAGGCAGTAACAGAGATTGGGTGGACTGGTCCTATATGTATGTTATGACATAAGAACTATATCTATTTGTTTTGTAAAATGTTTAACTAATTTTTACATATAGGTTGCATTGAGTTATTTGCATTACCATGATTGGTTTATATCAGACAACCTGATTAAAAATGATCATGCGGCCATGTTAGAATTTTGATTTACAATTACCGTAGGGTTTGTGCATGTGTCGGAATATTTGATTCAGAAGAAACTTAAGCAACTTTAACTCTCTTGCACAGAAAGACTTTAGTCAAATCAGATATAAAAACAAAATACAAAAATCCCGTTAAATTAAACTTTCATGAAATTTCTCACAAAACGCCATCTGCCAATGGCTGAAGGTCTTGACAAAGGAAATGTAAACCATGGGGGAGGGTCTAAACAGGAGCAAGAGAAACGACAGGTATCTAAAAATAACACCTCAGAATAATAACACGTCTTTGTTTATTTAACAGATGTTTTATTTATTAATGTTCATTTTACCGAGATGTTTCTGACAGTCAATGTGAAAACAAAAATGAATGGACGTGGAATACTGTCAATCCTTTTTAATCAGCTTTGCCGTATAATATACTTTTGCCATATCATTGTTGACTTTCAGTCTGGGATTATACTTAAATCTCTACATAAAAACTCTGTAAAATCCTGTCGTTAAATCCGAAATGAAGAAGATGATGCAATCAAAGTGCAAAAGTTTGTGCTGTTAATCGTCAGCAATCCATTAGATGATATTTAACTGTAGTAACTCAGGAAAAACTTATTGGATGCTGCAAATTTATAGGAACATTTTTGTGGTCAACTTTTTTGTACTGATGCTGAAAATGATTTTAGTGTTATTGCTAACAACTGGGGATGGGACCCGGGTCCGTCACATGACCATCCCAGCAGCTTGCTGACCTCACTAATTAATGGAGGAGTAATCAGGTACTATCTTTTTCACTCTCCCACTCCCTCCCATACCAGATTGCCTCATATTCCCAGCATCCCCTATGAAATCAATCATTGATCAGAGTTATACACAAGAGTTAGTGTGGGAAGAGGGTTTTAACTTTTCCTCCCCTGTCTCTCTCTGCATGATTAGCTGTAAAAATGACCTAGAGAGTCAGGGAGGAAAGAATTTCTTACTGCAGCCAAGTGGGTGTGTCTGCTACCATGATGATGCACATTGAGTGACAGCACTCTCAGCACAGGGGGAGACACACCCCCAGGAACCTGCACAACTTTCCCATGCTGTGCAATCAAACAAAAGGGAATTCTGGGGAAGAAGGGTAGGGGGAGGGTTGGGGGATGGTGTACTTTAAAATAACCCCCCCCCCAAAAAAAATGCTTTTTCCTCAGTGGAGATACCCTTTAAAATGCCCCTCAAATAAATAGAATATTTTAATCTCAGAAAGGCAGTTGCTGAAACGGCAACCTTAACCTCTTGCACTGCATTCAGTTTACATCAATATTCTCATACCTATAGTATAGTCACACAATATAAACATCTTTTTTTTACCTGTTCTCTGTCAGATGATAAATGTGGATACATCAAATGTACTGCGCATCTTGTGTGCAAAATGCAAAATGGAAAGTAACGACATTCTGTGATTACAGCAGGAGGAGTCACAACAGGGCAAACGGATCTACAAAATCCTCAGGCATAGACACCCTCGGAATAAAAGGTCTCCAATCCTGCACAATCCCTTTCACCTATGATTAATTAGAATAATTCTATAAACGTTGATGACAAAATATAAAGTGCCTTTATTAATAATAACAATATCACAATACATACAAAATCGGAACAAATCCACACACCCAAGCTAATAAAACTCAAACTCACCTATGGGGCGTCCCCCATGTTGCTAGTCCATAGCGATCTGGTACTCCGAAACAGAGGAATGCAATAAGATCATACCTCTGCTGGCAGTCCTTATAGATACAAGTTCAATACTTAGCACCTCTGTGCATATAATTAGATCACAGCATCCGCCAGAAAGTCACTAATAGAGACAATAAGGCCAGGCTGTATTTATCAAATACACAATTGGTGAGTAAATAGATAGAGGACTTGCGTGTCCGAATCAAATCAACCTCCATTTACTCCTCCGGACTCACCGGACTTCACAGAGTATCTACAGCAGCAGTGTGACACCCTCAGACTGGGTAAGCTTCACCGGAATCACCGGGCTCGCTGAAGTTATACCGCCCACTGTCCTTCTTCACCTGTAGTGGTTCACCTGTTTGCATTGAAAGCCTGCTCTCCCTCCGCTCGTAGACCATGAGTTTGCAAATCCACCGGAAAGGTATAGACTAACAGGGTTATTCAATAAAAGTTCTTATCATTAAAATGATGCTAATTTGCCCCAACCATCAGATGTTAGCTTTAAAATGTTAAATAAGATCGATGGTTGGGGCAAATTAGCACCATTTTAAACGATAAGAACTTATTGAATCTCCCTGAATGTGTCTCAGCTAGGAACTCTACCACCTTCACCTACACGTTTCATTCCTTGCGGGACTTGTGCAGGCAAACAGGAGTTTGAGGGTATATTAAGGAAAGGGTGGGTGTGAAAGGTAGTGGCAGCTACCTACAGTGCTAAGATTTGCAGGCACTGTCTATCTTTGAGATCACTTCTTCCTAATACATTCAATAAAAGATGTGGCAGGTGCAACTGTATCTGATTCCTTTTGTTGGATCAGCATACTGTCACTTTGACTTGATGATCTAATTTAGATTATACTTAACTGCAAATTAACTTCAATTTGACGTTAAAAATCTAAATGATTTTACCAATGAAAGTGGTCAGATCCAGGAATCACTATTTTCCATTCATCTTTCCACACACTCATCGGAAATCAGTCCAAACACACTAGAGTGTGTGCTCACAAAGTATGTGACCTTATTACCTAATAGAGATTCATTCAATGGGAGAAAGAGACTCCAGAATTCTGACTTTGTAGATCTCAATGCATTACCTTTGCAAAACCTCCATGTTGCTCTACAATGAAGAGCCTATCTGCCAGATTAAAATCAATGGAATTTCTTTCTAATGGTTTCCAAATACACTAACAATATAGGGAAAGCCCCATTGGTTCATACAGGATTTGCCCTATGTGGCCAAGGAGGCAAAAATGATCCTCCACGATGCAATGGTGGTAGTTTGTATGTAAAAAATGGTCCCTATAGAGAGCAATGCAGATGGTACATGTATGCTACTGAGATGACCTCCCTATACAGACTGGGTTTCGGGCCTAGGCCCTCCTTTTCGGCAGTTAGCCACAAACTTCAAAGGTGCTCCCTTCTCTGGTCCTCTCCATGGACCCACAGCTATAGCACAAGCATAAAAGTCATGAGAGGGCCCTCTTCTGTGGATATACGTTTCTTTATTGGATCACATTAACACAACATTTCAGGGACACACTGTCCCTTTCATCAGGGTCACCTGATGAAAGGGACAGTGTGTCCCTGAAACGTTGTGTTAATGTGATCCAATAAAGAAACGTATATTCACAGAAGAGTGCCCCTCTCATGCTTTTTATGCTCCCTATACAGAACCGGGAGAGTGTATGCACCTTTATAGTATATTGCAGAGAGGTTCTCTAATTAACAATGTATGGCCAGCTTAATCCAACTCCACTGAGCCAAAGTGGATATGTTAATCCTATCTAGGGAAGTACTAAGTTTAGAGCTGAACCTGGTTTTAAGCACAAGATACCGATATTCAGTGTTGGCATTTTGCAGTTTCACCCATTGAAATTCGTATTGAAACACAAATTTTATTGAACCAGGCAGCCAAAGGTCAGGGTTGGGCACATTATAGTTTCTGTTCTGGGGTGAGGTATTTCCTGTAAATGCTGTGATTTCAAATGATGATTTCTCAGAATACAGCTAGATTGAAAACCAAAAAAAAGTAGTGGGATCTTGCTGTATCTAATGGTATAATTTTGAAAATTTTTTTTTTTTTTAGTATAGATACCATTAAGCATATCTTAAACAAAGGAGGACACCCATAGGGCTTTTATAAAAGATAAATGTTATTGCATCAAACGTTTCCACCATTATAATGGTCATCATCAGGATATGGCACCCTTTCTTACTAGAATCATACCCATGGTTTGAAAGGCACCCATGACATTTTACTAAACATCCCTTATCATCACACAGAAAAGAAAATAAATTCAAGAACCCTGATAATTTTCTAATTAAGTTTTGTACTAACAGGTTCAGTAACAATGAAGACAAACATATTATATTGGAATATTGTTTGCATTATTAAAGCAACAATCCACCCAATGAACTTTAAAATTCAACTTCAGCAATAGCTAATAGCAAATCTAAGCAACTGAGCTAAATAATATAAGTGTGTATGTGCACTGCCTGGTTATGCCTCCTGACCTCAAACACGTGTTTCTCTGTCTAATCAGGACAGTAACAGGATTGGCTACACAGACTACTAGTGGGTGTGGCCTGCTATTACAACTTCCTGAAGTAGCACTGGAACATAACAGTCAATGACCAAAACGTGGGCACTGGAATGCTGGGAAATGAGCACAAAATGATGTCAGTAAGGTAAATTTCCAAACATCCACAAAAAAATCAGAAGTGAGACACAATTTACTAGTTATATGTCAGGACACTGCCTTTGTTTTAGCGTTGTTCTAAAGCTTTAGTTGTCCTTTGTTTCTTTTTTGTATCAAAGAAAGCAAGATCATATTTTTTTTTTATTTGTTAGCCTTTTAACATTACATTTTTCGTTTATCATTCAACAGTAAAAAAAAGCTATTCGGGAGCCGTCATGGCTCCATTAATAGGAGATGGTAAAGGCATAAGAAAAATAACCTGTGTTCTCTATGAAAAAAAGCAACTTCTCTGTATTCAAAACCTTTTGAAGGATAACACATACATCAAACAACTAATAAAATAAACATTGGTTCCTGCAATAAGAACAATATTGGGGAACAGAAGGCCACAACATGATCATATATCAAAATATAGAATACACTGAAAATGTCAGAACAATATTCCTGAGCCAATAATGGGGACAAGTAGCGTATTGCAAATAAAAATAATAATAGCCTGGCCGTGTAAAATGACAACAGTATATGATCCGAATGGGGGATGATCATGAATCCTTTAATATAGATACACTTTAAAGTTCAGCCCCTTATAGAAAATTGATAATAGAAAGATAATGGAAGCCATTTGTGATGAGAGAGGAGCAATCGGGCATGACATTTGAAGCTGCATTGCTTATAAAGGCTTAGGGCTGAATGCAGTGTTATACTGATATACTGAACAATCCTGACACCCTCGGTGAGTAATATAGGGTCTCATTATAAACAGTAGACCTTGAAATAAATCAATGAAAGTTCATGCAAAACTGGTTTCCATATCTCTTTTCATTCTCCAACCTGAACCTGGTGACATTCATGTATAGCCTATAGGACATGAATTGGTATTTATATCCCTTATAGATTTAAAATGTGTCTGTGATCATTGGAGTTAATTTAGGGTCTTTGATTACACATCCATCCTATTACAACAAGATTTAATTCATTATTAATCTGCAAATAGGTAGCACAGGCAAACTTTTGCACCAAATACTTTAAAATTAAATTTGATCTTCCGAGTTTTTTTTTTTTAAAAAAGAGTTCAGCTAATCACATATTCTTTTGATGCGTAGCCCTGAAATGCTAAATAAAAGGTATACCTACAGTACGTCACCAGATCAGTCCCCCTTCATCCCCATAGTAAAGTATGGGCTTCTGGGCTACTGTCAAACAAACCTGCCTGTACAGATATTGTTGGGAAAATCATGTCAATAATGTGGAGCAATTATCTAACAATTAGACTAAACCTGATATATCTTAATTACAAAGCTTAAATAGTGTGCCTCTCAGCACTGAAACCAACAGCAAGCCTAGGGCAGACGGGTAGTATTGTGGATAATTCTGCTCTGACAGAACTAATAAGTAACTACGGGGTGAACTGCTTGTGTGATCTCTTTGAGACTTATGAGCAGTCAGATAACAAACTAAAATCTAGATATCAACTACATACACCTGCAGAATAAAAAATGTCCCCTGATAAATAGGCACAATGTAAATTGCACACTATAAATGCTATTTTGACAGTGCATGAAAGTAAATTTAGAGGGTGTCTGAAAGCCTGATCCTGGAAAGGTTTATTTTACACACTATGCAGAAATAAATGAATATTTCTGATTGTAGCGACTCTTACAGCTAAAGTCTAGCAAAGTTAGGGCTACTCATAGGAAGGACCGTAAAGAGACCCTGTGATGAGTCAGAGATTTGAAATGAAACTGGTTTGAGATGGAAGAGCGGATTCAAATCGCAAATCCGGTAAAATTTCAAAATTTGGATGGGCAGAATTTTTCCAAATTTGGTGTGTAAAGTCGAAAAATGTATTTTGACTTTCATTGTTGAAAATTTGCTTGGATTTGAAGTGGATTTTTATTTCTGCTGAAATTTTGACAACTCCCCAAACTACTGAGACAACAAAACTCACCAGTTTTGTTCATCTTTACTGAAAGGGGCAACTGTGGTTCCGAACAAAGAAGTGTTAAGTAAAAAAAACAAAAAACTCCTGACTTTTAAATAAAACCATGGACACATCTCTAGATAAAACTTGTAAGAAGTTATATTGCTGAAAAGGTTTATCAATATAACTTCACACTTCCTGCTTTCACAAGCTTGAAGCATTGTGACCAATCTCTGTCTTTATTCATAGCCTTCCCTACCCCTCTCAACTGTAATTTTTTTTTAAAATCTGTGCAGGTACTTCCTGTCTTCCCAGCATTAAGTAAGCCTGCTCTGTTCCAAGGGACAGAGGAGCAGGGGGGTCAGATGATGTCACTCATGCTACCAGAAGCAGTTTGGAAATTATCCACAATATAATTTCTCACGGTGCAGCCAGAGGTGTGATTTAGGTCACAATTGAAAAATTTTCGCAGCTTTTATTAACTTGTTTGGAGACCTCAGTTGTCCTTTAGAGTATAATTTAGATTTTTTTTCCCCCAAGAGATACTAAAAGGACATATTATAATCCACAGGATTACAGAGAATTGGCTTATTTAATAAGAGGTGCAAAATGCTGGATGTGCTCTATCTGCAACATCAATGGGATGTCATCAGACTCTTTCTAACTGTAGTAGACCAGTAAAAAGGTAACATCTGATTGGTTGCGCAGAGATTAATAAGGCAGACACAAATGGCACATAGAGCTGGTGGCTGGATAAACGCAAGCAGATTTTCCAGGCCTCCGCCTTTCAGATTTCGCCTCCGCCGGAGACCAAATAAGTTGCCTGTTTGGACGTCAGACATGTTGAAAAATTATGCCAATCAGGAGACCATCGCCACGACCATTGTGTACCCAGCCTTACAGTGCAATGAAAATGAACACTACCAATGAACAGTTTCTCAATATGCAAACATCCTGCTATTCATGAATCCTAATTAACAAAAAGGCATGGAGGACATTCTTTAAAAACCCAATTTCAGGGTTAGTTCATTTTAATTTAGCAAACTAGATAGTTAAATGTGCAGAGAAGGCAGGTGGTAAGGAGAACTTAATTTTATTATCTATTAGTTCTATGCACCGTTTTCTTGCTGCACCATGTTTATAACTTTCATCTCGAGTTTTTATAGAGCAATAAAACACTACAAAATGGCCACATTTAAAGAAATAAAAAAAAACACAGAGAGAACATCCAATGACCTGTTGCCATGCGAAGATGTTTTATAAATGTTTGAACATAGATAATTGAAACAAAATGTTTTTTGTGATGCTCAGATTGTTTCCCATGCTGCGTGTGTATGTGGGGGTGGAGTGGCAGGGGTTTTATTTGCTGTGTCTCTATGAAAATATTTTAAAATGCAGCTGTTGCAAGCAATGAATACAGAAATAGGATCAACTTTTAAAAGCCATTTTATGGCGGGTGCTAAGCATGGCAAAAGTTGGGTTGGGCAGAGAAAGCAGCAAGATTGATAGCATTGGCGAACAATAGGTGTTGTTGGGTTATTGCCCTGAATCTACTGTATATATTTGTCTTAAAGGAGAACTATATTTTCCTCCCACAATAGGCCCTCACCCCTATTTTTACAATAGATCAGCTATTATACATCAATTTTCCATTGTTGGTTAGGTCCAGCACGCCCCTTCTGGCCAGTAGGATATGGGCTTTGGCAGACACCATCTCCCATGGGTCTGTTACCACCAGAGTGAGGGGATGGAACTGAAAAACTAGATAATTTAATCAGTATAAAGCTGACCTACTATAAACCCTCTAGCGTTTTAGGGCCTCACCCGGGGGATGTTATTGGTTAGGATATGGGGGGAGGCAAGTATAGTTTAATCCTTTAATCAATACCCAGATCTTTATAATAGTTTTTTTATAAAAAAAAATATAAAAACTCAAATATATAAAAACAGTCAAATACAAATAGTTGTACATCAATATGTTCATATGGTTGCCTTCCTGTTCATAACATTAATAGTTGTGGAATCCATGATCAGTTAATGGATGGTTTTGGTAAACACAATCTCATGCTATTGAATCGAGTTCACTAATCTCATGGGCTTGAAATAGAAAAGAAACTTACTAAAAGAGACTCAAACTAATTATTTTCTGATTAATCCTCAAGGGTGACAAGTAATCAACAAGACACAGCCAACAAAATGAATTATGTTAGGGAATTAAAAGAAGATTTCCCCAGGAACTGGAACGTCGATGTATGTTCGAAAACTTCCTTGTTGGTATCTACTTCTTGAAAGAGAACTTTTATACATTGAGCATGGCAAAATGTACAGAAAACAGTTAAAAAAGGAATATTTCCATCTGTAAAAACAAAACATAACTGTAATGCAACAATGGCAGCAGCTGGTGTGTTTGTATAACAACCAATCTGGTTTCCAAAACAACTGGTGTCCCCAATGTGCTCAATATCTGGTAGTTTAACCATCTGCAATAACCCATGAAACTAATTTTACTGATTCTGGAAGGCATTCAGCTTGAATTAAAGAATTTGCCAACTTAACTTATTTATGGGTAGAATAGAATGAATTAAATGCTTACTGTATATTGTCTAAATGTCTTATTTTATTTATTCCAGTAGAGGCGGCCATATTGATAACACTAAAAAAAGTCAATTTACTAGCACTATGATCATTGTAGGGTAAATCATACAGATTATGACACCCTAACAAAGAGCCAAGAGGTAAAATTCATACTTAAAGGGCAAGTCCAGCCCCAAAATGAAAACTTACATACAGGTAAATCATCCCCCAAAACCCTAAACGGTAATAGTTTGAAATGTGAAATATATAAGTCTAACCTGAAATCCTGACAATGTCCTATTGCCCCTGTTTCTGCTTCCTGGTTCTTCCAGTTAGAAACTGTCAGTTATGGATTTGACAGTGACATCACAACCAATGACTGAATGTTAATCCCGTCTGCCTCTTCTGAGCATGCTCAGGCTCAGTACAGGTTTCTAAATTGCTCAGTTTCCATGAGGCATCCAGAAGCATAGCGGCATACAGAAATGAATTCATAGGACAAAGTATGATTATCAACATATTTAAAGAGGCCATTCTTTCTAAAAGATGTTCTTATGAGGGTGGAGTTGTTCTTTAAAGGAGAACTAAACCCAAATTTTCCATATCTGAAAACAGCCCCCTTCCAAGAACACCAATAAACTGCAAACCCCAGTAAATGTAATCCAAGAACAAATTTTAAAGGATAAAATAGGTTCACTCCGGGTCCAACTATACTATAGTGCACATGCGTGCTATAGGATAGCCGGAAGCAGCCACGAACTGCCAGAGGAGTTAGCAAGGCAGCACAGCTGACAATCTTCAATCCCAGTTCTCTTACATTAAAAGGCATGTTCACCCTTAAAACTAAAAACTGGCCATATGTTCGTTACCTGCACAAACCCCAACAGATATATTCAGCACATTATTAGATGCATTACTACCAGATATTTAAGGATAATTATTGCCTCCATACCAGCAGAGTAAGCTGGCTCCTCCCTTTATGCAGTCAATCAAGGCTGAACAAAAAAGAACAGAAAAAATAATAGCAGTGGGTTTGCAGGCAGATAATGAAAAGTCACCATTGTTTTGTTTTATGGGTAGACATGTCCTTTTATTGAAGAACAGGAGGAAATACATAGCTCCTTTACCTCCCATTCTTCAATTAATGTGAAAACGAAATGTTCACATGTTTTGTGAGCATCCTTTAAAGGCTCATCTCACCCAGGGACTTAGGGGGTACACATGGGCTGTTATTTGTTCTGACCGAGCATTCGGCGCGAGTGAACACTTGCCTGGGACAAAATGTTGTTTGCTGCAATAGTGGCCGTGGAGACAGTGTGCATGACCGATTGGCGGTTCCATATGGAACTGCATGATCGGTGGTGATTTACCACAAGCTTAGTCGCGGCTGGCCACCCCACACCACCCATGGCACTATCGGGGTAGAATTGTCTTTTAATTAAAAAAAAATGCTAAATTGGATTAAAATAGAAAAGCTCAAGAACCAAATGCATGGCAATTTTTTGTGTCCATTAGTATTTTGTACCGCTATCTACAGATTGGAAAGGTAAGGGTTTCTGCAGCCGGTGTGTTGAATTATGTGTTGCTATGACACATTCAGTGCAGCTGTACTTGGTTCTGAAAACGCAATGATTGGGTTAATTAACCCTTACATTATTATAAGCAAAGCTACCATGTACTTGAAGACTGTCCGGGTCAGTTTCCAGACAGAAATTCTACAGTATTGGCTGTCAGGTAAATCAGATAATTGTTTGTACCCAGCATTGGTTTTTACCTCACCTCTTTTAATTAGTTAAGGGCATTATTTAATTACATATTTAAACAGTACCAGGACAAGAATGAATATGTTTATACAAAAACTTGTATATGTTTACTGAAACCTGACTTTTTTTAAAACTGAGCATACTCAGTAATCACATCTTTCAGCACTAAAGGGGAAACTCCAACTGTCACTCATCCACTTACAGTTACACCCTTCCAGTTACAGCAAAAGCCAGTACTGCACACAGCAGAAGAGCTTATATAATAAGGTACTTGTTGACAGCAGGCTTCAGATTAGATATCTAAAGAAATATGGATACGATCAACAAAACATGGTACAGTTGGGAATTAGTTGGGAAGAATCATTGCTTCCACTAATGGACGATAAAAAAAAATAAAAGTCAGTGTACATTACCCTTAAAATCCTCCTGGGTAAAGGGTTAACCTTGTTTGCTTGTGAAGGTTCTCATTTATCCAGGTCATGGATATCTGTGTTTTCAATTAGATCAACTGGACTTGAAATGTAGTTCTTGAAGACGTTTCGCTAGTCATCCGAATGGCTTTCTCAATTCAGAATGACTTGTACAAGAATCTGTGGCAATTATGTACCCTGGAAAATCCCAATTAGCATATCACAGCCAGGTGTTAAGGGTGTGTAGATAGTGGCTAAGAGGTGTTATAGGTGTTTATGTACAATGCTGTTTAAACACCTTACTCTGGGCGTTCCTATAACACCTCTAGCCACTATCTAATCACACCCTCAACACCTGGATGTGATATGCTAATGGGATTTTCCAGGGTACATAATTGCCACAAATTCTTGTACAAGTCATTCTGAATTGAGAAAGCCAGTCGGATGACTAGCGAAACGTCTTCAAGAACTAAACTTCAAGTCCAGTTGATCTAATGAATACAACAGTTAACCTTGTTGTTTTGTATTTTAGACATTTGGTTTAAATTACACAATTAGTTTAAACAAGATTGCATTCTCTTTAATTAATTCAAATCCAGAGGAAATTTTTAAAACAATAACATATAAATATTTTGGGTAACATTATTTTCTGGGTTTTGAGTTTCATACCGAATGTACAAAGACAACTGCTTTCTTTGCTTTTGCAATAACATTTTTGCCTCTCCCTTTTGTTGTGTGTTACTGGAAATATTGTTTAGTTGGTATTTTAGTCATGCAACCCCCATTATGAAATGGCCCTGTTTGACTTATTTTGATTTCGGTTACATACCGAGGGTACAGTACATCATGATTAGATATCCTTTCAAAGAATAGACCTGTGAATGTGTTGCATACGTTGTTATTTTGAAGAAGACAAGCAGATCATTTACAAGGTTAGATCTAATCATTATTATTTTTCATTGTTTATTCTGGCCACTCTTCTTCTTTTTGTTCCTGTTTTTCATACTACATGTAGCAGTGAAAGACAAATAATTATACTATGTTCTGTGTGTCAGTTGTAGAACAATCAGTAGACTCTGGTTTCTTGCGAGAGCTTGTGGCAGTTAGAGAAATCACTTGGGTTAGGTAGTTTAGCATTATCGACGTGAAACCAGCATGTGTTTGTCACTCCAATAAGGATTAACATTATATCCCTCAAATGTTCCCATTGTAGTGATTGACTGTACAATAAATGGTACCATACATTATTATTATTATTATCATGGCCCGGTATACTGTATATACTGTATATATATATACTGTTATGTATCAAGTATATGTGGTTAAATTACTGATTGCCTGGGTGCCATTAAAAGATGCTTTGATACAAGTTATAAAACATTAGTGCCATCCTAAGGGCTTTATGGGGGGAAATGATTAGTGGTTAACAGAAGCAACATTGCTAGTTACTTTTAGAGCGTAAAAGTCCTAAAGTTCTATAGTTTGGAAACAAACCCCATTAAAGTCAATCTGAGTTAAACAGTTAAAAAGTTTAGAATAAATACAGTACAATAGCAATGGTAACTTACTGTTAATGTCTCTGGCACCTGGGAAATGGTCTGGGGAACATGTACATATCATCAAACTTGTTCAAACACTTCCTTCCCCCACAATCGGGCAATTGTCATGTTTCTGCATGCTATATTCGGGGTTATCGCCAATTTAAGGGTTAGTGAACAATACATTTGAGGGTAACTGAATTGAACGATGCGAGGGATAACGCCAAAAGCCACATTTGAAGTTAACTCTGAATTGATACATTGGAGGGTTATGGTGAAATCGAGGTTAGTGAATGGTACGCAAATTTACTAATTTAAGTAATTTATATAAAATAAGTCAGCAAGTTCGGAAAAACGAACTAGCTCGTAGTTTGGAAAGTTTCAGAAGTTTGAGTTTGCCCAAAATATTTGAGTTGAGTTCTATGTCTATCTCTAATTCTGTGAGGTCCAGCTATGAGCTATTTGCTTTAGATTCTTCTCTAAACTGTCTGCATGGTCTGACTGCAACCCTGTCGACTTTGTGTGTAATAGCAGCAGTGGGTTTTCCCTTAAGCAATAAGCATGTGAGCATAAATTTTGAGTGACTGCAAAGGTGTTGGGCCATCGCTATAGCGGGAATGGTAACACTGATTGTATTGCTGAGAGATGCTTTAGGAGAGTGCTATTTTTTTCCTGATGCAATCAGGTTTGTGAGTTATAAACCAATAGTGTCTTTGCAATCCCATTTTAACCTTTAAGCTACTTTAGGCCAAATCAACAAATAAACATAATGATGATGTTAATAACAACAAGTATATAATAAACTTAATTTATGCATCATTCTTAATGTGCTGTAGATTTGTGGATTCATATTGTGGCAGAGTGGCGCCGCCTAATTATTTACAATCATCACCCTGTTATCCCCATAACCGAAAGTGGGTTGTGCGATCATGCACAGATTAATGCAGTGTTACAGAGTTATACAGAGTCTGCATTTCAAACAATGTATATATATATATATATATATATATATGCACTAATATACTAATATTATATTATTAGTAATGTTATTATATTAGCATAGTATATGTACGATAATGTATAATTTTATTATATATCACCACTTGGGTATGCAGTGCTGCACATTATAAAATACAGAGTATACAAAAACTGTGGGGATACAGTATTTTATTATTATCATTACTTGTGAAGGTTCTCATTCATCCAGGTCATGGTATATCTGTTGTATCAATTAGATCAACTGGACTTGAAGTTTAGTTCTTGAAGATGTTTCCGCTAGTCATCGACTGGATCCTCAATTCAGAATAACTTGTACAAGAACCTGTCGCAATTATGTACCCTGGAAATCCCAATTAGCATATCACAGCCAAGTGTTAAGGGCGTGATTGGATAGTGGCTAAGAGGTGTTTAGGAACCCCAGAGGAAGGTGTCAAAACAGCATTGTACATGGCAGACAGTTGCAATGCAGTGAAGAATGCCTCTGATTTGTATGTGGGGAGACACAAACAGCAACTGCATCAACGTATGGCCCAGCACAGAAGAGCCAATTCCTCGGGTCAGGACTCAGCCGTGTACCTGCATCTAAGGATAAAGGATATACCTTTGAAGATTGTAATGTTAACATATTGGCAAAGAACGTGACTGGTTCAAGAGAGGTGTTAAGGAGGCCATTTATTTGAAAATAAAGAAACCAAGCCTAAATAGAGGTGGGGGGGTTCGACACCAACTGTCTGCCATGTACAATGCTGTTTTGACACCTTATTCTGGGCGTTCCTATAACACCTCTTAGCCACTATCTAATCACACCCTTAACACACCTGTCTATATGTCTAATTGGGATTTTCCAGGGTACATAATTGCCACAGATTCTTGTACAAGTCATTCTGAATTGAGAAAGCCAGTCGGATGACTAGCGAAACGTCTTCAAGAATACCATTTCAAGTCCAGTTGATCTAATTGAATACACACAGATATTATAATTATTATTATTATTATTATATTATTATTATTATTATAATATAGTAGTATTATTTTTATTATTATTTTGGTCAGCATCATATTAGAGGTTCATCCAAGCCTGATGGAAATTAGTATTCCACTTGTGAAATTGCCCAGGTTATATAATCAGCAGTGCAATTAGAATTGAATGGAATGCACTAATGTTTCATTTTGTTACCATCTTGGCCCAGCATAGCACCAACTATGACAGAAAATTACCATTCACAAGTTGTTGTACATTGAGCAGTATGGTCAGGTGAGAACAAGCAACTCTTTGAAAGTTAACTAGACAAAATTGTAGTTGATTCCATGGATTGTTGTTTTATTTTAGATTTATATTCTAAATGCAGTTAAGCAAGATCTAATACATCCACCCTTCCAAAAGGGTAAAATGCACATTCATTCTAGACACGTACAAATTTACAGCTTAATTCAAGCTGCAACTTAAAAGAAAATAATCAGCTTTGTCAGCTTTATTTCTGCAAAAGGTATATTTTCATTTATCTTCAATTTATTCTTCCTACAAAGGCTTTAAATAAAGGGCAGAAAAGACATGCGGTAATTCTATGTGGCTTATGTTTTACAAAAAAAAATGTTTGAGTCAAAGAGCTTGGAAAGATGAGGAGGTTTGCACTGCCACTCTATTTCTGAAACAAATGTTTAATTTTCTATCTGCCATTTATACTCCAGTATAATCCCACAGAAAGTCCCATACCCAGCCCCATAGAAAGTCCAATACACAGCCCCATAGAAAGTCCCATACACAACCCTATAGAAAGTTCAATACACAGCCCCATAGAAAGTCCCATACACAGCCCCATAGAAAGTCCAATACACAACCCCACAGAAAGTCCAATACACAACCCCATAGAAAGTCCAATACACAGCCCCATAGAAAGTCCATACACAGCCCCATATAAATCCCATACACAGCCCCATAGAAAGTCCCATACACAGCCCCATAGAAAGTCCAATACACAGCCCCATAGAAAGTCCAATACACAGCCCCATATAAATCCCATACACAGCCCCATAGAAGTCACACAGCCCCATAGAAGTCCAATACACGCCCCAAGAAAGTCCATACACAGCCCATAGAAAGTCCGATACACAGTCCCATATAAATCCCATACACAGCCCCATAGAAAGTCCAATACACAGCCCCATAGAAAGTCCAATACACAGCCCCATATAAATCCCATGCACAGCCCATATAAATCCCATAACAGCCCCATAGAAAGTCCCATACACAACACCCATAGAAAGTCCAATACACAGCCCCATAGAAAGTCCGATACACAGTCCCATATAAATCCCATACACAGCCCCATAGAAAGTCCAATACACAGCCCATAGAAAGTCCAATACACAGCCCCATAGAAAGTCCCATACACAGCCCATAGAAAGTCCAATACACAGCCCCATTGATAGTCCCATACAAAGCCCATAGAAAGTCCAATACACAGCCCCATAGAAAGTCCAATACACATCCCCATTGAAAGTTATATACACAGCCCTATAGAAAGTCCCATTCACAGCCCCTTAGAAAGTCCAATACACAGCCCCATAGAAAGTCCCATAACAGCCCCAAAAGTCCATACACAGCCAATAGAAAGTCCAATACACAGCCCATAGAAGTCCCATAACAAGTTGAGTACCAAAATTGATTGATTTATTAATAATAAATATTAATTTTACTTTGAGTGCTTTAAGAGTTTATTGCTTTATGTGAGAAGGGTGAGGTCCTGCATTAATAGAGCACCTAAATAATAAGGAACAAATAAGTGGAGATGGGAAACAAATGGATGTTAATTGAGATCTAATACCGTATATACTCGAGTATAAACCAAGGTTTTCAGGCTTTAAAAAAAGCCTGAAAAAGCCTGAAAGTCTTACCTACTTGTCCGGCGGCCGCACGACCCTCATCCTCGCCTCCACAGCCTCTGCACATCCGGATGATGTCACTACCCGGCACCGCAAAGTGAGAGGCGCCGGGTATTGACATCATCCGGATGCGCAGAGGCTGTGGAGCGAGGATGCGGATCGCACGGCCGCCGGACAGTAGGAGAAACAATTGACTTGCACAGGGTCACAAAATCTTAAGTGGCAAACATACAAATACGAGTAAAACCTTCTTTATTTGTGCATACTGTAATGCACAAATAAAGGAGGATTTACCCCTATTTGCAAGATTTGCCACTACAACTCCCAGCATGCTTTATTGCTGGGAGTTGAGTTTTCAAACATCTTAAGGTTTTACTCTTATTTGTAAGTATTTGCAACTTAATGTTTTGAAAACTACAACTCCCAGCAATAAAGCATGCTGGGAGTTGTAGTTTCCAAACATCTTTAGTGGCAAATACACCCCCCCCGGTTTATACTGAGTCAGGTGTTTTTCCTCCTTTTTTACCAAAACTAGGTACCTCGGTTTATACTCGGGACGGTTTATACTCGGTATATACGGTAAGTCATATCTTATTAATGTCAGCTAGCTAGAAGGAATGGTGGATTTTGCATTTGTCATTGCATGATTTTGTGCAAAAATAAGAATCTTTAATTTGGGAATTTAATACATTAATACTGTATGTTGAAAGTCGCCACAACAAAAACAAGCATCAACAACAAGAAACAATTGTCTGGACTTGGTCTTTTTCTGGCAAGTAAATCATTTTCAATATTAGAAAGAATCATTTTGGCCTTGCTATAAAAATCATTTGCTGCATTGTATATCTATAGATGTCTCCACAATAAATACAATTAGCGGTGCATTTTGATTTGAAGAGAATTTGTTGATAGAATTTTCTTAGCTTGAAATATTGTATGAAAAACAACTATTTTCCTTGGGTTAATTAATTAAATTCACTGGTTTATGTTTCTTTCACAGGAAATTAAACAAACAAATAAACAAAATCTTAAAAGAGATGTTAAACAATGCTTTGGCCTAACAATCTTTTTTGAAACATACATAAGTAAGGAATGCCCAATGTGAAGGAAGTGTTCGTAGTTCTAATGGTGCCAAACATTTTCAAAGTGGAATATGATTATTTTCCAATAATTACTACACTATTAAAAAACTGGCAAGTGTCAGAGCGGAGTTTAAATTGAAAGGAATTTAGATCTGGCACAAGACTATTCCTAGATTTAAAAGTGAATTCAACTTCATCAATCAACATAAAATGATCTTTTATAATCAATGGCATCAAGAAATGTTTCATATAATAACTCGCAGGGCAACCACTAATTTTTTGGTTTAGTAGAAAGGGGAAGAATTTGAAATGTGATTACGGTATTTGTTTCAGAACTGAAAGCCAGCTATAACAATAGAACCACACACAGGGCTATTGTTTGGAAGATGTCCCCCCGTCTCCCCTAATTATTGTTATAATGTATGGAGGACCTGGAAGTATATTGAATGAAAATTATTTTTATTATGTCCAAAGCCAGAGTAAATTTACAATCGTGTACTACAATAATATTCATTCAGCTATGTCACAGGTCATAGAACTCCAAGGTGACTAGTGATGTAACAGGAAGTATAAGTGGCTGGTGTTGTAAAGTTCTGGTGCTGAGAGCACATGTTATTTAGACTTATTAATAAATACAAGTTTCTGCTTAACTGAAAGTCTGGTTACTCGGGCAATCACAGAACATGGTGTAAGAAGTTGAATTTGCCATATATAAGACATTTGTTCTTCACTCGTGCTCAAGGACAGACAGAAACCATAGATGGATATGCAACAGACTTAAAAAATAGGCAAAAGACTGTAAATTTGGGCAGCTGCATGATTCCCTAATCAGAGACAGAATTGGTTGTCGTGGTATAAGAAATGACCAAGTCAGAGGCAGATTATTAAGGGAAGCAGACCTGAGCCTGAAAAGGCCGTTATTTTGTAGAGCAAGGGACATCACATCAAGCCAAGTTAAAGCTCTAAATGAAGAGTTTGAAGTGACAAAATCAGAGCAGTGGAGCAAACAGTAAGCACAAAGTGAAATGGAAACCTAAAGTACAGAGCGAGTTACAAAGCTGTAGCAGATGTGGTTACAAACATGAGTATAACAAATGCCGCATAGGACAGACATGTAAATTCTGTCATAAGAAAAATCACTTTGCCAAAATGTGCAATCGCAAATGCAACACAAATCCTGCTAAAAGAATGCATGAGATTGAAGCAAGTTAAAAAGATACAGATATGATTATTGGGACAATTGAAACTGAAACTGAAAGTGAGAAATAAACCGTGCTATTGGAAATGCAGAGACTGGAAGTACTGAAGGAAATGGTCTAAGAAGTTAAAGATCAACAGCAAGTCGGTGTTGTTTAAACTTGACACAGGAGCTGAATGCATGTAATGTCAGAGGAAACATTCAAAGCTTAAACATCAAAACAAAACTAATCTTCAAACTCAAGCTCATTCTCTATTCTGGCCACCAGATTAAACACTATATCAACTTTAAATCATATAACAAAATGCTTCATCATACTGGGTAGAGCTGCATGTCTAAGTTATTGTTTGATAAAAGACTGTATGATGTTACAACGAAGCAGACATTTTTAAAGACTACAGTGATCTTTTAATGGTCTAGGTGCTTACCAGGACAACCCATATACAAATTGATGACAATATTAAACCAGTTTGAAAATACCAGTAGCTCTCAGAGAAGTGGTGAAGAGTTACACAGAAGGAAAAAATGGGAGTAATTTGCAAGCAAACAGAATGGGTCAATAGCATGGTAAACAGTGACATACCAAACCAAAACAAAAGAATTTGCATGGATCCAAAAGACTTAAATAAAGCAACCAGAAGGAAACATTACCCATTGCTAATAGTGGAGGTGTTTCAAGTATGCCAAATGCCAAATACTTTCAGCATTAGATGCAAATCAGGGTTCTGGCAAATAAAGCTTGATGAAGTAGTTCCAAGATATTACATTTAATACCCAATAGGGAATATCGCTTCTAAATACCTTTTGGGATTTCATCAGCATCAGATGTATTGTCAAAAGCTATTGCAAGATGATGAAGATCTTGATAGAGTGTGAATATAATTGATGATTTTACTTTTTACCAATGATATACAAAGAATGCTTCTAAGGTTGCAAAGATACCATTGAAGTCGATACGATCCTGGCAAAGAAATGCATATTGCAGATGCATTAAGTGCATATCTAAAAGAAAACAGTGAAGACCTGTTGGGAGATAACTCGAAGTGAACTGATTGATTCTCAACTTTCTATATCAGAGGAACATCTTCACAGAATCAAAAAAGCTACATCAGAGGATTCTACTCTTGCAGAATTAAAAAAGCATCACACTGTCAGGATGGCCCAGTCATAAAAGCTGTATCTAAGAAATCCAAACATACTGGAATTTCAGGGCATGAAATTAGTTGTATGTCTTGACTATGTTTAAATCTTCACAACTGAGTTCCTTTCATTAAGAAAAGAAATGCTCAGAAAAATACACAAATCACACTGGGAAAGTGAAATGCAAGAAAGAGTCTAGAGATATACTTATTGGCCTGGAATGTCTGCTGAAATTGAAAAAAGTTGTTTCTCAATGCTCATATGCAATAAACAAAGGAACGTAACCAAAAAAAGAACCTGATTCCTCATGATCTACCTAGATGACCTTGGGAAAGGTAGGAACTGACTTATTTCAATTAAATGGATGAGACTATTTCTTATGTGTGATTAATTCTCAAAGTTCCAGAAATTCTTAAATTGTCTGATACAAAAGAAAAGTATAATCACTGCATAACGTCTATGTTTGCAAGACATGGTATTCGATATGTCATATCTCTGAACAATGGACCACAGTATGTTAGTGATGATTCAACTTGTTGCTAAAATTGGGAATTCAAACACAAACTTCAATTCCTTTTCATTCTCAGTCAAATGGACAAGCTGAGAGAACAGTACAGACTGTTAAAACATGCTGAAAAAATCCCAAGATATAGCAGTGATCCTACATTGCTTTAATGGAATATCGTACTACACCACTTGAATGGATTGGGTTTTCACCTTCACACTTTTGATGGGTAGAAGGCTAAAAAAAAACTGCAACAGCCACTTCACTACTTGTACCTAAAGGATTTGCCAAGGTACAGAATCGGCTAAAAGAAAGGCAACAAAAACAAAAAACTGTATATGACAATCCAAAGCACTACTGATTTACAAGTAGGGATGCTGTAAGGATGCAAGAGGAAAAACATGGCAACCAGCGGTGTTGTGCAAAACATGAACAAACCCAGATCTTTCATTGTACACACACCTGCGGGAAACAATTCAGGAGAAAACACAAAGTATCTCAGAAAGACAATGGAGAACACTGTGCTGTTTCTGATAATCAAGACTTATGACAAATAATGAACATGCATGGACAGAAACGACACTGATCAGGTAAACTGCCATCAGATGTATCGCACAGGTAATACTGAAGTTGGAGATCAGTCAAATGTCTTGTATCTGAACAAATTTCTCAACCTTACAAAACTAGGTTTGGGAGACAAATTAAATGCCTATGAGATATACAGGGAGATTCAATAAAAGTTCTTATCATTAAAATGGTGGCTAATTTTGCCCCAACCAATCAAACTTATGTAACATTTGAAAGCTAACATCTGATTGGTGGGGCAAAATTAGCACCATTTTAAACGATAAGAAACTTTTATTGAATAACCCTGATAGAGAATAATAATATGTACTCATACAGGTTAAAAATTCAGTGTTAAAAGTAAAATGTTATAATATCTAGAAAAAAGTTTCATGTGATAGTAACATGTATGAATTCAATTTTGCTAAATGTTGTTGCATATGTAAATAAGCAAGAATAATATATTTAACCCAAATAGATTAACTTTTCTTCGTTAAGAGGGGGATGTAGTATATTGGACTATGTCAGCACCTGTAGTTCTAGTACGTAGCTAGTGATGTAAACGAAGTATAAGTGGCTGGGTTGTATAAGTCTGGGGTGAGAGCACATGTTATTTTAGACTTATAATAAATACAAGTTCTGCTTAACTGAAAGGCTGGTTAACTCGGGCAATCACAAACATAGTCGATAGCAAGGATATGTTATTTTTTTAACACAGATGTTTTTGCAGTTGTCACATGATCTGGGACTATTGGAAGGATGTAATCCACTGTTTTCATAGCTGAGTGATTAGGATTCATCACCGTAGATCTTCATTCTAGAAGTGCCCTTTAATTACCCGGGCTTGGACATTTCTTGGGTCCGAAGAGAAAAGGGTCACTTTTGGGTATCATCAGGGCCGCCATCAGGGGGTACAGGTGATACCTGTACGGGCCTGAGAGGCTTCTGGGGCCCAGAGAGGGAGACCAGATGTGGGGCGCCGGCGGGCCCGCTATGTAATGCTAAACTTTTTATTGCAGCTGCCGGAAAAAACGCGACACACGTAACTAACTTACTGATACTGAGTGAGTCGGCCAGGACTCCAAAACTACGGTATGGTCAGTCAAAGTTCACAACGTGACAACGTCATTAACACACGCCCGTGCCATGACGTCAATGTATAAGGCCGTCCGGCGCGGTGCGCAACGTTACTGGAACTGGAAGAAGACCGCTGAGTCCTCGGTCCTCCCTCTTTTCTCCTCCTCTTTTTATTCAGGAGGACGCAGCACCAGGGGAGGTGGAGGTGGAGGAAGGAGGAGCTACTGTCAGTCCTGCCTGGAACCTGAGTCCACTGAGTGAGTGCGGCAAACTGCAAAGTAGTGAAAGCACAGCCACAGACAGTTCAGAGACTCCAGACACAGCTCATGTCACAGAATCCAGATCATCAGATTCATCCTCGTCAGACCTGTGTGAGACTGAGACCGCACCTGCGCACAGTGACAGCCTGGCATCCATAATTGATGTAGAGATATTATGATATATAAAATTGATTATGATTTTTTTTTGCCAACTTTGGTTATTGGACTGCTTGTGCTGTGGCCTTGGGGCTATAAGAAGGTAGGGGGGTCTCTTGTGGAGAGGGAGGAAAGAATTTCTTACTGCAGCCAAGTGGGTGTGTCTGCTACCATGATGATGCACATTGAGTGACAGCACTCTCAGCACAGGGGGAGACACACCCCCAGGAACCTGCACAACTTTCCCATGCTGCTGCAATCAAACAAAAGGGAATTCTGGGGAAGAAGGGTAGGGGGAGGGTTGGGGGATGGTGTACTTTAAAATAACCCCCCCCCCAAAAAAAATGCTTTTTCCTCAGTGGAGATACCCTTTAAAATGCCCCTCAAATAAATAGAATATTTTAATCTCAGAAAGGCAGTTGCTGAAAACGGCAACCTTAACCTCTTGCACTGCATTCAGTTTACATCAATATTCTCATACCTATAGTATAGTCACACAATATAAACATCTTTTTTTTACCTGTTCTCTGTCAGATGATAAATGTGGATACATCAAATGTACTGCGCATCTTGTGTGCAAATAGCAAAATGGAAAGTAATCGACATTCTGTGATTACAGCAGGAGGAGCTCACAACAGGGCAAACAGGATCTACAAAATCCTCAGGCATAGACACCCTCGGAATAAAAGGTCTCCATATCCTGCACAATCCCTTTCACCTATGATTAATTAGAATAATTCTATAACGTTGATTGACAAAATATAAAGTGCCTTTATTAATAATAACAATATACACAATACATACAAAATCGGAACAAATCCACACACCCAAGCTAATAAAACTCAAACTCACCTATGGGGCGTCCCCCATGTTGCTTAGTCCATAGCGATCTGGTACTCCGAAACAGAGGAATGCAATAAGATCATACCTCTGTCTGGCAGTCCTTATAGATACAAGTTCAATACTTAGCACCTCTGTGCATATAATTAGATCACAGCATCCGCCAGAAAGTCTACTAATAGAGACAATAAGGCCAGGCTGTATTTATCAAATACACAATTGGTGAGTAAATAGATAGAGGACTTGCGTGTCTCGAATCAAATCAACCTCCATTTACTCCTCCGGACTCACCGGACTTCACAGAGTATCTACAGCAGCAGTGTGACACCCTCAGACTGGGTAAGCTTCACCGGAATCACCGGGCTCGCTGAAGTTATACCGCCCACTGTCCTTCTTCACCTGTAGTGGTTCACCTGTTTGCATTGAAAGCCTGCTCTCCCTCCGCTCTGTAGACCATGAGTTTGCTAAATCCACCCGGAAAGGTTATAGACTAACAGGGTTATTCAATAAAAGTTCTTATCATTTAAAATGATGCTAATTTTGCCCCAACCATCAGATGTTAGCTTTAAAATGTTAAATAAGATCTGATTGGTTGGGGCAAAATTAGCACCATTTTAAACGATAAGAACTTTTATTGAATCTCCCTGAATGTGTCTCAGCTAGGAACTCCTACCACCTTCACCTACACGTTTCATTCCTTGCGGGACTTTGTCAGGGCAAACAGGAGTTTGAGGGTATATTAAGGAAAGGGTGGGTGTGAAAGGTAGTGCAGCTACCTACAGTGCTAAGATTTGCAGGCACTGTCTATCTTTGAGATCACTTCTTCCTAATACATTCAATAAAAGATGTTGGCAGGTGCAACTGTATCTGATTCCTTTTGTTGGATCAGCATACTGTCACTTTGACTTGATGATCTAATTTAGATTATACTTAACTGCAAATTTAACTTCAATTTGACGTTAAAAATCTAAATGATTTTACCAATGAAAGTGGTCAGATCCAGGAATCACTATTTTCCATTCATCTTTCCACACACTCATCGGAAATCAGTCCAAACACACTAGAGTGTGTCGCTCACAAAGTATGTGACCTTATTACCTAATATGAGATTCATTTCAATGGGAGAAAGAGACTCCAGATTTCTGACTTTGTAGATCACTCAATGCATTACCCTTTGCAAAACCTCCATGTTGCTCTACAATGAAGAGCCTATCTGCCAGATTAAAATCAATGGAATATTCTTTCTAATGGTTTCCAAATACACTAACAATATAGGGAAAGCCCCATTGGTTCATACAGGATTTGCCCTATGTGGCCAAGGAGGCAAAAATGATCCTCCACGATGGCAATGGTGGTAGTTTGTATGTAAAAAATTGGTCCCTTATAGAGAGCAATGCAGATGGTACATGTATGCTCACTGAGATGACCTCCCTATACAGACTGGGTTTCGGGCCTAGGCCCTCCTTTTCGGCAGTTTAGCCACAAACTTCAAAGGTGCTCCCTTCTCTGGTCCTCTACCATGGACCCACAGCTATAGCACAAGCATAAAAAGTCATGAGAGGGGCACTCTTCTGTGAATATACGTTTCTTTATTGGATCACATTAACACAACATTTCAGGGACACACTGTCCCTTTCATCAGGTGACACCTGATGAAAGGGACAGTGTGTCCCTGAAATGTTGTGTTAATGTGATCCAATAAAGAAACGTATATTCACAGAAGAGTGCCCCTCTCATGACTTTTTATGCTCCCTATACAGAACCTGGGAGAGTGTATGCACCTTTATAGTATATTGCAGAGAGGTTCTCTAATTACAACAATGTATGGCCAGCTTAATCCCTAACTCCACTGAGCCAAAGTGGATATGTTAATCATATCTAGGGAAGTACTCAAGTTTAGAGCTGAACCTGGTTTTAAGCACAGATCTACCGATATTCAGTGTTGGCATTTTGCAGTTTCACCCATTGAAATTTCGTATTGAAACACAAATCTTTTATTGAACCAGGCAGCCAAAGGTCAGGGATTGGTCACATTATAGTTTCTGCTTCTGGGGTGACAGGTATTTTCCTGTAAATGCTGTGATTTCAAATGATGATTTCTCAGAATCTACAGCTCAGATTGAAAACCAAAAAAGAAGTAGTGGGATCTTGCTGTATCTAATGGTATAATTTTTGAAAATTTTTTTTTTTTTTTTTAGTATAGATACCATTTAAGCATATCTTAAACAAAGGAGGACACCCATAGGTCTTTTATAAAAGATAAATGTTATTGCATCAATACGTTTCCACCATTATAAATGGTCATCATCAGGATATGGCACCCTTTCTTACTAGAAAATCATACCCATGGTTTGAAAGGCACCCATGACATTTTTACTAAACATCCCTTATCATCACACAGAAAAGAAAATAAATTCAAGAACCCTGATAATTTTCTAATTAAGTTTTGTACTAACAGGTTCAGTAACAATGAAGACAACATATTTATATTGGAATATATTGTTTGCATTATTAAAGCAACAATCCACCCAATGAACTTTAAAATTCAACTTCAGCAAATAGCAATAAAGCAAATCTAAGCAACTGAGCTAAATAATATAATTGTGTGTATGTGCACTGCCTGGTTATGCCTCCTGACCTCAAACACGTGTTTCTCTGTCTAATCAGGACAGTAACAGGATTGGCTACAGACTACTAGTGGGTGTGGCCTGCTATTACAACTTCCTGAAGTAGCACTGGAACATAACAGTCAATGACCAAAACGTGGGCACTGGAATGCTGGGAAATGAGCACAAACATGATGTCAGTAAGGTAAATTTCCAAACATCCACACAAAAATCAGAGGTGAGACACAATTTACTAGTTATATGTCAGGACACTGCCTTCTGTTTTAGCGTTGTTCTAAAGCTTTAGTTGTCCTTTGTTTCATTTTTTGTATCAAAGAAAGCAAGATCATATTTTTTTTTTATATTTGTTAGCCTTTTAACATTACATTTTTCGTTTATCATTCAACAGTTAAAAAAAAGCTATTCGGGAGCCGTCATGGCTCCATTAATAGGAGATGGTAAAGGCATAAGAAAAATAACCTTGTTTCTCTATGAAAAAAAGCAACTTCTCTGTATTCAAAACCTTTTGAAGGATAACACATACATCAAACAACTAATAAAATAAACATTTGGTTCCTGCAATAAGAACAATATTTGGGGAACAGAAGGCCACAACATGATCATATATCAAATATATGAATACACTGAAAATGTCAGAACAATATTCCTGAGCCAATAATGTGGACAAGTAGCGTATTGCAAATAAAAATAATAATAGCCTGGCCGTGTAAAATGACAACAGTATATGATCCGAATGGGGGATGATCATGAATCCTTTAATATAGATACACTTTAAAAGTTCAGCCCCTTATAGAAAATTGATAATAGAAAAGATAATGGAAGCCATTTGTGATGAGAGAGGAGCAATCGGGCCATGACATTTGAAGCTGCATTGCTTATAAAGAGCTTAGGGCTGAATGCAGTGTTTATACTGATATTTACTGAACAATCCTGACATCCCCTCGGTGAGTAATATAGGGTCTCATTTATAAACAGTATGACCTTGAAATAAATCAATGACAGTTCATGCAAAACTGGTTTCCATATCTCTTTTCATTCTCCAACCTGAACCTGGTGACATTCATGTATAGCCTATAGGACAATGAATTGGTATTTATATCCCTTATGCTTATTTTAAAATGTGTCTGTGATCATTGGAGTTATATTTAGGGTCTTTGATTACACATCCATCCTATTACAACAAGATTTAATTCATTATTAATCTGCAAATAGGTAGCACAGGCAAACTTTTGCACCATAATACTTTAAAATTAAATTTGATCTTCCGAGTTTTTTTTTTTTAAAAAAGAGTTCAGCTAATCACATATTCTTTTTGATGCGTAGCCCTGAAACTGCTAAATAAAAGGTATACCTACAGTACGTCACCAGATCAGTCCCCCCTTCACTCCCCATAGTAAAGTATGGGCTTCTGGGCTACTGTCAAACAACCTGCCTGTACAGATATTGTTGGGAAAATCATGTCAATAATGTGGAGCAATTATCTAACAATTAGACTAAACCTGATATATCTTAATTACAAAGCTTAACATAGAGCTGTGCCTCTCAGCACTGAAACCAACAGCAATAGCCTAGGGCAGAAGCCTGGGTAGTATTGTGGATAATTCTGCTCTGACAGAACTAATAAGTAACTACGGGGTGAACTGCTTGTGATCTCTTTGAGACTTACTGAGCAGTCAGATAACAAACTATAAATCTAGATATCAACTACATACACCTGCAGAATAAAAAATGTTCCCCCTGATAAATAGGCACAAATGTAAATTGCACACTATTAAATGCTATTTTGACAGTGCATGAAAGTAAATTTAGAGGGTGTCTGAAAAGCCTGATCCTGGAAAGGTTTATTTTTACACACATATGCAGAAATAAATGAATATTTCTGATTGTAGCGACTCTTACAGCTAAAGTCTAGCAAAGTTAGTGCTACTCATAGGAAGGACCGTAAAGAGACCCTGTGATGAGTCAGAGATTTGAAATGAAACTGGTTTGAAGATGGGAAGAGCGGATTCAAATCGCAAATCCGGTAAAAATTTCAAAATTTGGATGGGCAGAATTTTTCCAAAATTTGGTGTGTAAAGTCGAAAAATGTATTTTGACTTTCATTGTTGAAAATTTGCTTTGGATTTGAAGTGGATTTTTATTTCTGCTGAATTTTGACATACTCCCCCAAACTACTGAGACAACAAAACTCACCAGTTTTGTTCATCTTTACTGAAAGGGGCAACTGTGGTCTCCGAACAAAGAAGTGTTAAGTAAAAAAAACAAAAAACTCCTGTACTTTTAAAATAAACCATGGATCACATCTCTAGATAAAACTTGTAAGAAGTTATATTGCTGAAAAGGTTTATCAATATAACTTCACACTTCCTGCTTTCACAAGCTTGAAGCATTGTGACCAATCTCTGTCTTTATTCATAGCCTTCCCTACCCCTCTCAACTGTAATTTTTTTTTAAAATCTGTGCAGGTACTTCCTGTCTTCCCAGCATTAAGTAAGCCTGCTCTGTTCCAAGGGACAGAGGAGGAGCAGGGGGGTCAGATGATGTCACTCATGCTACCAGAAGCAGTTTGGAAATTATCCACAATATAATTTCTCACAGGCTGCAGCCAGAGGTGTGATTTAGGTCACAATTGAAAAATTTTCGCAGGCTTTTATTTAACTTGTTTGGAGACCTCAGTTGTCCTTTAGGAGTATAATTTAGATTTTTTTTCCCCCAAGAGATACTAAAAGGACCATATTATAATCCACAGGATTACAGAGAATTGGCTTTATTTAATAAGAGGTGCAAAATGCTGGATGTGCTCTTAATCTGCAACAATCAATGGGATGTCATCAGACTCTTTCTAACTGTAGTAGACCAGTAAAAAGGTAACATCTGATTGGTTGCAGCAGATTAATAAGGCAGACACAAATGTGCACATAGAGCTTTGGTGGCTGGATAAACGCAAGCAGATTTTCCAGGCCTCCGCCTTTCAGATTTCGCCTCCGCCGGAGACCAATATAAGTTGCCTGTTTGGACGTCAGACATGTTGAAAAATTATGCCAATCATGGAGACCATCGCCACGACCATTGTGTACCCAGCCTTACAGTGCAATGAAAATGAATCACTACCAATGAACAGGTTCTCAATATGCAAACATCCTGCTATTCATGAATCCTAATTACACAAAAGGCATGGAGGACATTCTTTAAAAACCCAATTTCAGGGTTAGTTCATTTTAATTTAGCAAACTAGATAGTTAAATGTGCAGAGAAGGCAGGTGGTAAAGGAGAACTTAATTTTATTATCTATTAGCCTTCTATGCACCGTTTTCTTGCTGCACCATGTTTATAACTTTCATCTCGAGTTTTTATAGAGCAATAAAACACTACAAAATGGCCACATTTAAAGAAATAAAAAAAAACACAGAGAGAACATCCAATGACCTGTTGCCATGCGAAGATGTTTCTTATAAATGTTTGAACATAGATAATTGAAACAAAATGTTTTTTGTGATGCTCAGATTGTTTCCCATGCTGCGTGTGTATGTGGGGGTGGAGTGGCAGGGGTTTTATTTGCTGTGTCTCTATGAAAATATTTTAAAATGCAGCTGTTGCAAGCAATGCAATACAGAAATAGGATCAACTTTTAAAAGCCATTTTATGGCGGGTGCTAAAGCATGGCAAAAGTTGGGTTGGGCAGAGAAAGCAGCAAGATTGATAGCATTGGCGAACAATAGTGCTTGTTGGGTTATTGCCCTGAATCTACTGTATATATTTGTCTTAAAGGAGAACTATATTTTCCTCCCACAATAGGCCCTCACCCCTATTTTTACAATAGATCAGCTATTATACATCAATTTTCCATTGTTGGTTAGGTCCAGCACTGCCCCTTCTGGCCAGTAAGGATATGTGCTTCTGGCAAGACACATCTCCCATGGGTCTTGTTACCACCAGAGTGAGGGGATGGAACTGAAAAACTAGATAATTTAATCAAGTATAAAGCTGACCTACTATAAACCCTCTAGCGTTTTAGGGCCTCACCCTTGGGGATGTTATTGGTTAGGATATGGGGGGAGGCAAGTATAGTTTAATCCTTTAATCAATACCCAGATCTTTATAATAGTTTATTTTATAAAAAAAAAATATAATAACTCAAATATATAAAAACAGTCAAATACAAATAGTTGTACATCAATATGTTCATATCAGGTTGCCTTCCTGTTCATAACATTAATATGTTGTGGAATCCATGATCAGTTAATGGATGGTTTTGGTAAACACAATCTCATGCTATTGAATCGAGTTCACTAATCTCATGGGGCTTGAAATAGAAAAGAAACTTACTAAAAGAGACTCAAACTAATTATTTTCTGATTAATCCTCAAGGGTGACAAGTAATCAACAAGACACAGCCAACAAAATGAATTATGTTAGGGAATTAAAAGAAGATTTCCCCAGGAACTGGAACGTCGATGTATGTTCGAAAACTTCCTTGTTGGTATCTACTTCTTGAAAGAGAACTTTTATACATTGAGCATTGCAAAATGTACAGAAAACAGTCTAAAAAAGGAATATTTCCATCTGTAAACAAACAAAACATAACTGTAATGCAACAATGGCAGCAGCTGGTGTGTTTGTATTAACAACCAATCTGGTTTCCAAAACAACTGGTGTCCCCAATGTGCTCAATATCTGGTAGTTTAACCATCTGCAATAACCCATGAAACTAATTTTACTGATTCTGGAAGGCATTCAGCTTGAATTAAAGAATTTGCCAACTTAACTTATTTATGGGTAGAATAGAAATGAATTAAATGCTTACTGTATATTGTCTAAATGTCTTTATTTTATTTATTCCAGTAGAGGCGGCCATATTGATAACACTAAAAAAAGTCATATTTACTAGCACTATGATCATTGTAGGGTAAAATCATACAGATTATGACCACCCTAACAAAGAGCCAAGAGGTAAAATTCATATACTTAAAGGGCAAGTCCAGCCCCAAAATGAAAACTTACATACAGGTAAATCATCCCCCAAAACCCTAAACGGTAATAGTTTGAAATGTGAAATATATAAGTCTAACCTGAAATCCTGCACAATGTCCTATTGCCCCTGTTTCTGCTTCCTGGTTCTTCCAGTTAGAAACTGTCAGTTATGGATTTGACAGTTGACATCACAACCAATGACTGAATGTTAATCCCGTCTGCCTCTTCTGAGCATGCTCAGGCTCAGTACAGGTTTCTAAATTGCTCAGTTTCCATGAGGCATCCAGAAGCATAGCAGGCATACAGAAATGAATTCATAGGACAAAGTATGATATATCAACATATTTTAAAGAGGCCATTCTTTCTAAAAGATGTTCTTATGAGGGTGGAGTTGTTCTTTAAAGGAGAACTAAACCCAAATTTTCCATATCTGAAAACAGCCCCCTTCCAAGAACACCAATAAACTGCAACCCCAGTAAATGTAATTCCAAGTAACAAATTTTAAAGGATAAAATAGGTTCACTCCGGGTCCAACTATACTATAGTGCACATGCGTGCTATAGGATAAGCCGGAAGCAGCCACGAACTGCCAGAGGAGTTAGCAAGGCAGCACAGCTGACAATCTTCAATCCCAGTTCCTCTTACATTAAAAGGCATGTCCACCCTTAAAACTAAAAACTGGCCATATGTTCGTTACCTGCACAAACCCCAACAGATATATTCAGCACATTATTAGATGCATTACTAACCAGATATTTAAGGATAATTATTGCCTCCATACCAGCAGAGTAAGCTGGCTCCTCCCTTTATGCAGTCAATCAAGGCTGAACAAAACAGAACAGAAAAAATAATAGCAGTTGGGTTTGCAGGCAGATAACTGAAAAGTCACCATTGTTTTGTTTTATGGGTAGACATGTCCTTTTATTGAAGAACAGGAGGAAATACATAGCTCCTTTACCTCCCATTCTTCAATTAATGTGAAAACGAATATGTTCACATGTTTTGTGAGCATCCTTTAAAGGCTCATCTCACCCAGGGACTTAGGCTGGGTACACATGGGGCTGTTATTTGTTCTGACCGAGCATTCGGCGCGAGTGAACACTTGCCTGGGACAAAATGTTGTTTGCTGCAATAGTGGCCGTGGAAGACAGTGTGCATGACCGATTGTGCGGTTCCATATGGAACTGCATGATCGGTGGTGATTTACCAACAAGCTTAGTCGCGGCTGGCCACCCCACACCACCCATGGCACTATCGGGGATAGAATTGTCTTTTAATTAAAAAAACAATGCTAAATTTGGATTAAAATAGAAAAGCTCAAGAACCAAATGCATGGCAATTTTTTGTGTCCATTAGTATTTTGTACCGCTATCTACAGATTGGAAAGGTAAGGGTTTCTGCAGCCGGTGTGTTGAATTATGTGTTTGCTATGCACATTCAGTGCAGCTGTACTTTGTGTTCTGAAAAACGCAATGATTGGGTTAATTAACCCTTACATTATTATAAAGCAAAGCTACCATGTACTTGAAGACTGTCCTGGGTCAGTTTCCAGACAGAAATTCTACAGTATTGGCTGTCAGGTAAATCAGATAATTGTTTGTACCCAGCATTGGTTTTTACCTCACCTCTTTTAATTAGTTAAGGGCATTTATTTAATTACATATTTAAACAGTACCAGGACAAGAATGAATATGTTTATACAAACTTGTATATGTTTACTGAAACCTGACTTTTTTTAAAACTGAGCATACTCAGTAATCACTATCTTCCAGCACTAAAGGGGAAACCTCCAACTGTCACTCATCCACTTACAGTTACACCCTTCCAGTTACAGCAAAAGCCAGTACTTGCACACAGCAGAAGAGCTTATTATAATAAGGTACTTGATTGACAGCAGGCTTCAGATTAGATATCTAAAGAAATATGGATACGATCAACAAAACATGGTACAGTTGGGAATTAGTTGGGAAGAATCATTGCTTCCACTAATGGACGATAAAAAGAAAATAAAAGTCAGTGTACATTTACCCTTAAAATCCTCCTGGGTAAAGGGTTAACCTTGTTTGCTTGTGAAGGTTCTCATTTATCCAGGTCATGGTATATCTGTTGTATTCAATTAGATCAACTGGACTTGAAATGTAGTTCTTGAAGACGTTTCGCTAGTCATCCGAATGGCTTTCTCAATTCAGAATGACTTGTACAAGAATCTGTGGCAATTATGTACCCTGGAAAATCCCAATTAGCATATCACAGCCAGGTGTTAAGGGTGTGATTAGATAGTGGCTAAGAGGTGTTATAGGTGTTATATGTACAATGCTGTTTTAACACCTTACTCTGGGCGTTCCTATAACACCTCTTAGCCACTATCTAATCACACCCTCAACACCTGGATGTGATATGCTAATTGGGATTTTCCAGGGTACATAATTGCCACAAATTCTTGTACAAGTCATTCTGAATTGAGAAAGCCAGTCGGATGACTAGCGAAACGTCTTCAAGAACTAAACTTCAAGTCCAGTTGATCTAATTGAATACAACAGGTTAACCTTGTTGTTTTGTATTTTAGACATTTGGTTTAAATTACACAATTAGTTTAAACAAGATTGCATTCTCTTTAATTAATTCAAAATCCAGAGGAAATTTTTAAAACAATAACATATAAATATTTTGGGTAACATTATTTTCTGGGTTTTGAGTTTCATACCGAATGTACAAAGACAACTGCTTTCTTTGCTTTTGCAATAACATTTTGCCTCTCCCTTTGTTGTGTGTTACTGGAAATATTGTTTAGTTGGTATTTTAGTCATGCAACCCCCATTATGAAATGGCCCTGTTTTGACTTTATTTTGATTTCGGTTACATACCGAGGGTACAGTACATCATGATTAGATATCCTTTCAAAGAATAGACACTGTGAATGTGTTGCATACGTTGTTATTTTGAAGAAGACAAGCAGATCATTTACAAGGTTAGATCTAATCATTATTATTTTTCATTGTTTATTCTGGCCACTCTTTCTCTTTTTGTTCCTGTTTTTCATACTACATGTAGCAGTGAAAGACAAAATAATTATACTATGTTCTGTGTGTCAGTTGTAGAACAATCAGTAGACTCTGGTTTCTTGCGAGAGCTTGTGGCAGTTAGAGAAATCACTTGGGTTTAGGTAGTTTAGCATTATCGACGTGAAACCAGCATGTGTTTGTCACTCCAATAAGGATTAACATTATATCCCTCAAATTGTTCCCATTGTAGTGATTGACTGTACAATAAATGGTACATACATTATTATTATTATTATCATGGCCCCGGTATACTGTATATACTGTATATATATATACTGTGTATGTATCAAGTATATGTGGTTAAATTACTGATTGCCTGGGTGCCATTAAAAGATGCTTTGATACAAGTTATAAAACATTAGTGCACTCCTAAAGGGCTTTATGGGGGGAAATGATTAGTGGTTAACAGAAGCAACATTGCTAGTTACTTTTAGAGCGTAAAAGTCCTAAAGTTCTATAGTTTGGAAACAACCCCATTAAAGTCAATCTGAGTTAAACAGTTCAAAAAGTTTAGAATAAATACAGTAACAATAGCAATGGTAACTTACTGTTAATGTCTCTGGCACCTGGGAAATGGTCTGGGGAACATGTACATATCATCAAAACTTGTTCAAACACTTCCTTCCCCCACAATCGGGCAATTGTCATGTTTCTGCATGCTATATTCGGGGGTTATCGCCAATTTAAGGGTTAGTGAACAATACATTTGAGGGTAACTGAAATTGAACGATGCGAGGGATAACGCCAAAAGCCACATTTGAAGGTTAACTCTGAATTGATACATTGGAGGGTTATGGTGAAATCGAAGGTTAGTGAATGGTACGCAAATTTACTAATTTAAAGTAATTTATATTAAAATAAGTCAGCAAGTTCGGAAAAACGAACTAGCTCGTAGTTTGGAAAGTTTCAGAAGTTTGAGTTTGCCCAAAATATTTGAGTTGAGTTCTATGTCTATCTCTAATTCTGTGAGGTCCAGCTATGAGCTATTTGCTTTAGATTCTTCTCTAAACTGTCTGCATGGGTCTGACTGCAACCCTGTCGACTTTGTGTGTAATAGCAGCAGTGGGTTTTCCCTTAAGCAATAAGCATGTGAGCATAAATTTTGAGTGACCTGCAAAGGTGTTGGGCCATCCTGTATAGCTGGGAATGGTAACACTGATTGTATTTGCTGAGAGATGCTTTAGGAGATGCTATTTTTTTCCTGATGCAATCAGGTTTGTGATGTTATAAACCAATAGGTGTCTTTGCAATCCCATTTTAACCTTTAAGCTACTTTAGGCCAAAATCAACAAATAAACATAATGATGATGTTTAAATAACAACAAGTATATAATAAACTTAATTTATGCATCATTAAATGTGCTGTAGATTTGTGGATTCATATTGTGTGCAGAGTGGCGCCGCCTAATTATTTACAATCATCACCCTGTTATCCCCATAACCGAACAGTGGGTTGTGCGATCATGCACAGATTAATGCAGTGTTACAGAGTTATACAGAGTCTGCATTTCAAACAATGTATATATATATATATATATATATATATATGCACTAATATACTAATATTATATTATTAGTAATGTTATTATTATTAGCAGTAGTAGTATGTACGTATATATGTATAATTTTATTTATATATCACCACTTGGGTATGCAGTGCTGCACATTATAAAATACAGAGTATACAAAAACGTGGGGGATACAAGTATTATTATTATTATCATTACTTGTGAAGGTTCTCATTCATCCAGGTCATGGTATATCTGTTGTATTCAATTAGATCAACTGGACTTGAAGTTTAGTTCTTGAAGATGTTTCCGCTAGTCATCCGACTGGATCTCTCAATTCAGAATAACTTGTACAAGAACCTGTCGCAATTATGTACCCTGGAAATCCCAATTAGCATATCACAGCCAAGTGTTAAGGGCGTGATTGGATAGTGGCTAAGAGGTGTTATAGGAACCCCAGAGGAAGGTGTCAAAACAGCATTGTACATGGCAGACAGTTGCAATGCAGTGAAGAATGCTCTGATTTGTATGTGGGGAGACCAAACAGCAACTGCATCAACGTATGGCCCAGCACAGAAGAGCCAATTCCTCGGGTCAGGACTCAGCCGTGTACCTGCATCTTAAGGATAAAGGATATACCTTTGAAGATTGTAATGTTAACATATTGGCAAAGGAACGTGACTGGTTCAAGAGAGGTGTTAAGGAGGCCATTTATTTGAAAATAAAGAAACCAAGCCTAAATAGAGGTGGGGGGGTTCGACACCAACTGTCTGCCATGTACAATGCTGTTTTGACACCTTATTCTGGGCGTTCCTATAACACCTCTTAGCCACTATCTAATCACACCCTTAACACCTGGCTCTGATATGCTAATTGGGATTTTCCAGGGTACATAATTGCCACAGATTCTTGTACAAGTCATTCTGAATTGAGAAAGCCAGTCGGATGACTAGCGAAACGTCTTCAAGAACTACATTTCAAGTCCAGTTGATCTAATTGAATACAACAGATATTATAATTATTATTATTATTATTATTATTATTATTATTATTATTAATATAGTAGTATTATTTTTATTATTATTTTGGTCAGCATCATATTAGAGGTTCATCCAAGCCTGATGGAAATTAGTATTCCACTTGTGAAATTGCCCAGGTTATAAATCAGCAGTGCAATTAGAATTGAATTGGAATGCACTAATGTTTCATTTTGTTACCATCTTGGCCCAGCATAGCACCAACTATGACAGAAAATTACCATTCACAAGTTGTTGTACATTGAGCAGTATGGTCAGGTGATGAACAAGCAACTCTTTGAAAGTTAACTAGACAAAATATTTGGTAGTTGATTCCATGGATTGTTGTTTTATTTTAGATTTATATTCTAAATGCAGTTAAGCAAGATCTAATACATCCACCCTTCCAAAAGGGTAAAATGCACATTCATTCTAGACACGTACAAAATTTACAGCTTAATTCAAGCTGCAACTTAAAAGAAAATAATCAGCTTTGTCAGCTTTATTTCTGCAAAAGGTATATTTTCATTTTATCTTCAATTTATTCTTCCTACAAAGGCTTTAAATAAAGGGCAGAAAAGACATGCGGTAATTCTATGTGGCTTATGTTTTACAAAAAAAAATGTTTGAGTCAAAGAGCTTGGAAAGATGAGGAGGTTTGCACTGCCAGCTCTATTTCTGAACAAATGTTTAATTTTCTATCTGCCATTTATACTCCAGTATAATCCCCACAGAAAGTCCCATACACAGCCCCATAGAAAGTCCAATACACAGCCCCATAGAAAGTCCCATACACAACCCTATAGAAAGTTCAATACACAGCCCCATAGAAAGTCCCATACACAGCCCCATAGAAAGTCCAATACACAACCCCACAGAAAGTCCAATACACAACCCCATAGAAAGTCCAATACACAGCCCCATAGAAAGTCCAATACACAGCCCCATATAAATCCCATACACAGCCCCATAGAAAGTCCAATTTACACAGCCCCATAGAAAGTCCAATACACAGCCCCATAGAAAGTCCCATACACAGCCCCATAGAAAGTCCAATACACAGCCCCATTGATAGTCCCATACAAAGCCCCATAGAAAGTCCAATACACAGCCCCATAGAAAGTCCAATACACATCCCCATTGAAAGTTATATACACAGCCCTATAGAAAGTCCCATTCACAGCCCCTTAGAAAGTCCAATACACAGCCCCATAGAAAGTCCCATACACAGCCCCATAGAAAGTCCAATACACAGCCCCATAGAAAGTCCAATACACAGCCCATAGAAAGTCCCATACACAATGTTGAGTACCAAAATTGATTGATTTTATTAATAATAAAATATTAATTTTAACTTTGAGTGCTTTAAGAGTTTATTGCTTTATGTGAGAAGGGTGAGGTCCCTGCATTAATAGAAGCACCTAAATAAATAAGGAACAAATAAGTGGAGATGGGAAACAAAATGGATGTTAATTGAGATCTAATACCGTATATACTCGAGTATAAACCAGGTTTTCAGGCTTTAAAAAAAGCCTGAAAAAGCCTGAAGTCTTACCTACCTTGTCCGGCGGCCGCACGACCCTCATCCTCGCTCCACAGCTCTGCACATCCGGATGATGTCACTACCCGGCACCGAAAGTGAGAGGCGCCGGGTATTGACATCATCGGATGCGCAGAGGCTTGGAGCGAGGATGCGGATCGCACGGCGCCGGACAAGGTAGGAGAAACATTGACTTGCACAGGGTCACAAAATCTTAAGTGGCAAATACATACAAATACGAGTAAAACCTTCTTTATTTGTGCATACTGTATGCAAAATAAAGGAGGATTTACCCTATTTGCAAGTATTTGCCACTACAACTCCCAGCATGCTTATTGCTGGGAGTTGTAGTTTTCAAACATCTTAAGGTTTTACTCTTATTTGTAAGTATTTGCAACTTAAGATGTTTGAAAACTACAACTCCCAGCAATAAAGCATGCTGGGAGTTGTAGTTTCCAAACATCTTTAGTGGCAAATACTACCCCCCCCGGTTATACTCGAGTGTTCATTTTCCTCCTTTTTTACCTAAACTAGGTACCTCGGTTTATACTCGGGACGGTTTATACTCGAGTATATACGGTAAGTCATATCTTATTAATGTCAGCTAGCTAGAAGGAATGGTGATTTTGCATTTGCATTGCATGATTTTGTGCAAAAATTAAGAATCTTTTAATTTGGGAATTTAATACATTAATACTGTATGTTGATAAGTCGCCAACAAAAACAAAGCATCAAACAACAAGAAACAATTGTCTGGACTTGGTCTTTTTCTGGCAAGTAAATCATTTTCAATATTAGAAAGAATCATTTTGGCCTTGCTATAAAAAATCATTTGCTGCATTGTATATCTATAGATTGTCTCCACAATAAATACAATTAGCGGTGCATTTTGATTTTGAAGAGAAATGTTGATAGATTTCTTAGCTTGAAATATGTATGAAAAACAACTATTTTCCTTGGGTTTTAATTAAATTTAAATTCACTGGTTTAGTTCTTTCACAGGAAAATTAAACAAACAAATAAACAAAACTCTTAAAAGAGATGTTAAACAATGCTTTGGCCTAACAATCTTTTTTGAAACACTACATAAGTAAGGACATGCCCAATGTGAAAAGGAAGTGTTCGTAGTTCTAATGGTGCCAAACATTTTCAAATGGAATAATGATTATTTTCAATAACTTACACTATTAAAAAACTGGCAAGTGTCAGAGCGGAGTTTAAATTGAAAGGAATTTAGATCTGGCACAAGACTATTCCTAGATTTAAAAAGTGAATTCAACTTCATCAATCAACATAAAATGATCTTTTTATAATCAATGGCATCAAGAAATGTTTCATATAATAACTCGCAGGGCAACCACTAATTTTTGGTTTAGTAGAAAGGGGAAGAATTTGAAATGTGATTACGGTATTTGTTTCAGAACTGAAAGCCAGCTATAACAATAGAACCACACACAGGGCTATTGTTTGGAAGATGTCCCCCCGTCTCCCCTAATTCCTTGTTATATAATGTATTGGATGGACCTGGAAGTATATTGAATGAAAATTATTTTTATTATGTCCAAAGCAGAGTAACATTTACAATCTTGTACTACAATTAATATTCATTCAGCTATGTCACAGGTCATAGAACTCCAAGGTGACTAGTGATGTAACAGGAAGTATAAGTGGCTGGTGTTGTATAAGTTCTGGTGCTGAGAGCACATGTTATTTTAGACTTATTAATAAATACAAGTTCTGCTTAACTGAAAGTCTGGTTACTCGGTGCAATCACATAACATGGTGTAAGAAGTTGAATTTGCCATATATAAGACATTTGTTCTTCACTCGTGCTCAAGGACAGACAGAAACCATAGATGGATATGCAACAGACTTAAAAAATAAGGCAAAAGACTGTAAATTTGGGCAGCTGCATGATTCCCTAATCAGAGACAGAATTGTTGTCTGTGGTATAAGAAATGACCAAGTCAGAGGCAGATTATTAAGGGAAGCAGACCTGAGCCTAGAAAAGGCCGTTGATATTTGTAGAGCAAGTGACATCACATCAAGCCAAGTTAAAGCTCTAAATGAAGAGTTTGAAGTGCACAAAATCAGAGCAGTGGAGCAAACAGTTAAGCACAAAGTGAAATGGAAACCTAAAGTTACAGAGCAGAGTTACAAAAGCTGTAGCAGATGTGGTTACAAACATGAGTATAACAAATGCCCAGCAATAGGACAGACATGTAAATTCTGTCATAAGAAAAATCACTTTGCCAAAATGTGCAAATCGCAAATGCAACAAAATCCTGCTAAAAGAATGCATGAGATTGAGCAAGTTAAAAAGATACAGATATGATTATTGGGACAATTGAAACTGAAACTGAAAGTGAGAAATATAACCGTGCTATTGGAAATGCAGAGACTGGAAGTACTGAAGGAAATTGGTCTGAAAAGTTAAAGATCAACAGCAAGTCGGTGTTGTTTAAACTTGACACAGGAGCTGAATGCAATGTAATGTCAGAGGAAACATTCAAAGCTCTAAACATCAAAACAAAACTTAAATCTTCCAAACTCAAGCTCATTTCTTATTCTGGCCACCAGATTAAACACTATATCAACTTTTAAATCATATAACAAAATGCTTCATCAATACTGGGTAGAGCTGCATGTCTTAAGTTATGTTTGATAAAAAGACTGTATGATGTTACAAACGAAGCAGACATTTTTAAAGACTACAGTGATCTTTTTAATGGTCTAGGTTGCTTACCAGGACAACACCATATACAAATTGATGACAATATTAAACCAGTTGAAAATACCAGTAGCTCTCAGAGAAAGTGGTTGAAGAGTTACACAGAATGGAAAAAATGGGAGTAATTTGCAAGCAAACAGAATGGGTCAATAGCATGGTAACAGTGACATCACCAAACAAAACAAAAGAATTTGCATGGATCCAAAAGACTTAAATAAAGCAACCAGAAGAGAACATTACCCATTGCTAATAGTGGAGGAAGTTGTTTCAAGTATGCCAAATGCCAAATACTTTTCAGCATTAGATGCAAATCAAGGGTTCTGGCAAATAAAGCTTGATGAAGTAAGTTCCAAGATATGTACATTTAATACACCAATAGGGAGATATCGCTTTCTAAGACTACCTTTTGGGATTTCATCAGCATCAGATGTATTTCAAAAAGCTATTGCACAGATGATAGAAGATCTTGATAGAGTTGTGAATATAATTGATGATTTACTTTTACCAATGATATTACAAAGAATGCTTCTAAGGTTGCAAAGATACCATTTGAAAGTCGTATACGATCCTGGCAAAGAAATGCATATTGCAGATGCATTAAGTGCATATCTAAAAGAACACAGTGAAGACCTGTTGGGAGATGAACTCGAAGTGAACTGGATTGCTTCTCAACTTTCTATATCAGAGGAACATCTTCACAGAATCAAAAAAGCTACATCAGAGGATTCTACTTTGCAGAAATTAAAAAGCATCACAATGTCAGGATGGCCCAGTCATAAAAGAGCTGTATCTAAAGAAATCCAAACATACTGGAATTTCAGGGATGAAATTAGTTGTATGTCTTGACTAATGTTTAAATCTTCAAAACCTGATAGTTCCTTTTCAATTAAGACAAGAAATGCTCAGAAAAATACACAAATCACACTTGGGAATAGTGAAATGCAAAGAAAGAGCTAGAGATATACTATATTGGCCTGGAATGTCTGCTGAAATTGAAAAAGTTGTTTCTCAATGCTCAATATGCAATAAACAAAGGAACAGTAACCAAAAAGAACACTTGATTCCTCATGATCTACCTAGATGACCTTGGGAAAAGGTAGGAACTGACTTATTTCAATTAAATGGATGAGACTATTTCTTATGTGTGGATTACTTCTCAAAGTTTCCAGAAATTCTTAAATTGTCTGATACAAAAAGCAAAAGTATAATCACTGCATTAAAGTCTATGTTTGCAAGACATGGTATTCCTGATATTGTCATATCTGACAATGGACCACAGTATGTTAGTGATGAATTCAACTTGTTTGCTAAAAGTTGGGAATTCAAACACATAACTTCAATTCCTTTTCATTCTCAGTCAAATGGACAAGCTGAGAGAACAGTACAGACTGTTAAAAACATGCTGAAAAAATCCCAAGATAATAGCAGTGATCCCTACATTGCTTTAATGGAATATCGTACTACACCACTTGAATGGATTGGGTTTTCACCTTCACAACTTTTGATGGGTAGAAGGCTAAAAACAAAACTGCCAACAGCCACTTCACTACTTGTACCTAAAGGATTTGCAAAGGTACAGAATCGGCTAAAAGAAAGGCAACAAAAACAAAAACTGTACTATGACAATCCAAAGCACTACCTGATTTACAAGTAGGGGATGCTGTAAGGATGCAAAGAGGAAAAACATGGCAACCAGCAGTTGTTGTGCAAAAACATGAACAACCCAGATCTTTCATTGTACACACACCTGAAGGGAAACAATTCAGGAGAAACACAAAGTATCTCAGAAAGACAATGGAGAACACATTGCTGTTTTCTGATAATCAAGACATTATGACAAATAATGAACAATGCATGGACAGAACTGACACTGATCAGGGTAAACTGCCATCAGATGATATTCGACCAGGTAATACTGAAGTTGGAGATCAGTCAAATGTTCTTGTATCTGAACAAATTTCTCAACCTTACAAAACTAGGTTTGGGAGACAAATTAAACTGCCTATGAGATATACAGGGAGATTCAATAAAAGTTCTTATCATTAAAAATGGTGCTAATTTTGCCCCAACCAATCAGAACTTATGTAACATTTGAAAGCTAACATCTGATTGGCTGGGGCAAAATTAGCACCATTTTAAACGATAAGAACTTTTATTGAATAACCCTGATAGAGAATAATAATATGTACTCATACAGGTTTTAAAAATTCAGTGTTAAAAGTAAAAGTTTATAATATCTAGAAAAAAGTTTCATGTGAAGTAACATGTATGAATTCAATTTTGCTAAATGTTGTTGCATATGTAAATAAGCAAGAATAATATATTATAACCCAAATAGATATAACTTTTCTTCGTTAAGGAGGGGGATGTAGTATATTGGACTATGTCAGCACCTGTAGTTCTAGTACAGCTAGCTAGTGATGTAACAGGAAGTATAAGTGGCTGGTGTTGTATAAGTTCTGGGGCTGAGAGCACATGTTATTTTAGACTTATTAATAAATACAAGTTCTGCTTAACTGAAAGGCTGGTTACTCGGTGCAATCACATAACATAGTCGATAGCAAGGGATATGTTATTTTTTTTAACACAGATGTTTTTGGCAGTTGTCACATGATCTGGGACTATTGGAAGGATGTAATCCACTGTTTCATAGCTGAGTGATTAGGATTTCATTCACCGTAGATCTTCATTCTAGAAGTGCCCCTTTTAATTACCCAGGGGCTTGGACATTTCTTGGGTCCGAAGAGAAAAGGGTCACTTTTGGGTATCATCAGGGCCGCCATCAGGGGGGTACAGGTGATACTCCTGTACCGGGCCTGAGAGGCTTCTGGGGCCCAGAGAGGGAGACCAGATGTGGGGCGCCGGCGGGCCCGCTATGTAATGCTAAACTTTTTATTGCAGCTGCCGCGAACACGCGACACACGTAACTAACTTACTGATACTGAGTGAGTCGGCCAGGACTCCAACAACTACCGGTATGGTCAGTCAAAAGTTCACAACGTGACAACGTCATTACACACGCCCGTGCCATGACGTCAATGTATAAGGCCGTCCGGCGCGGTGCGCAACTTACTGGAACTGGAAGAAGACCGCTGAGTCCTCGGCTCCTCCTCTTTTCTCCTCCTCCTTTTTATTCAGGAGGACGCAGCACGCAGGGGAGGTGGAGGTGGAGGGAAGGAGGAGCTACCTGTCAGTCCTGCCTGGAACCTGAGTCACTGAGTGAGTGCGGCAAACTTGCAAAGTAGTGACAGCACAGCCACAGACAGTTCAGAGACTCCAGACCACAGCTCATGTCACAGAATCCAGATCATCAGATTCATCCTCAGTCAGACCTGTGTGAGACTGAGACCGCACCTGCGCACAGTGACAGCCTGGCATCCATAATTGTATGTAGATTATTATGATATATAAATAATTGATTAATGATTTTGTTTTTGCCAACTTTGGTTACTTGACTGCTTGTGCTTGGGCCTTGGGGCTATAAAGAAGGTAGGGGGGGTCTCTTGTGGAGACTGGTGTTCCAATCTCCTGGCTGTGTTTGTTGTTCACAACATGGTGAAACTTGGAAGGGGCAATCAATTGAGAGGTTTGGGGTGGTACCGTATTTTGTCATGTCCATGATCCATCCATCCATGCTGCTCACTTCAGCATTATCAATGATCCATCTATTTTGTTAATATATAACTATTTATTAAATCCATTATTTTTACTAGATTTGGGCAGTGAGTGGCTTTTGAATGTACAGCATACTAGCAATGAGCAACTGACTTGTTTTTCTTATAACAGATACTCGAAAAATAGAGTAGCAATGGGAGTGGCTCAGATTTACTGTACTGTAAAGCACAGCAAAACTTGATGCCCCCTTGCTGAAGAGAAGACCGTACTGGGTAAGTAGAGTAGAGAAGACAGCACCAGGTAAGTACTACTGGTTGCATTGCACTTATTTACTGTGAGGTGTTCTGTAGTTGTTTTCTCACCTGTTTTGTTTGTACTATTTAGTGGCAGTTTTATAGCACCTTTAACAGTCTCTTCCAGAGACGGTGACAGTGCATAGTTTATTTTAATAAAGTTAATATTGTGTGTGTTATTATTATTGTCTTTCTATAGTTCTACGGTTTTGGTTATTTATAAACCCAACTGTTTACATTTGCACTTTCTTATAACTTTTATATATTACTACGGGTTTCACTTTATGTTAAAATGTATCCCCATAAGTCTGGCTTTCAAAAACGTAAAGAAAGAAAGGAGCGAGAGCAAGAAGAGGAAAGATTAAAAAAGAAACAATCAATCTTCAATCTAAAAGCACCCAACAAGCTGCTGAAACTAGTACATCTCCTGAAGCAGATTTGCAAGCCACTCCCACAATAAATGAAGAAATGCCTTCTTGCTGTGCCTCAACAGATGAAACGTTGATAATATGTGAAGAGACCCCATCAAGTGGTAAGATAAGTACAGCTGCTTCTGAAATGATTGAAGATGTTCCTCTCTGTGTGTCAGAAGAAATTGTCTCTGTACCCGAAGAACCATGTTACAGCAGTGACACCACTGAAATTGACACTTCTACAGTTCCCAGTGAATCCTTATCCTCTGAAAACCTTGACTGGAAGGATCCTGCATTTTGGCCAGAAACCCTTAAGGACAAACAGAAAAAATGATTGTATGTTCTGGGTTAAAGACAGAAGAGGAGTTAAAGGAAATGGCACAGTCTATGCCAAAAGATGCAGAAGGACGCCCGTTTAGTGAATTCCTTCTTTATGCAAAATCCTCAAATGGACGAGAGAAAATTTTAAGAGATTGGCTCAGTTGGAGTAATAGCAAACAAAGGTTATATTGCATAACTTGCTTGGCATTTTCCACTGATTACAGCAGCAAAGGTGTAAGTTTCCTCTGCAGAAAGGAAGGCTTTGAACCAGCTAAAAATAAGTGGCATAGGCTGTGTATGCGATTACCAGAACATGAGCAATCCTCTCAGCATAGAAAACATTATTGGAGTTGGAGAACCCTTCAGAAGTCCATTGGTGGACAAGGTATCGATGCAGAAGTACAAAGAAATTTAGCAAGGGAAGCAGATAAGTTTACTCTTTTGCTGCAAAGACTCCTGGATGTAACTTTGTACTTGGCCTCAAGAAATTTGGCATTTAGGGGGAGCACACAAAAAATTGGAGATCTTAAAAATGGAAATTTTCTCGGAACTCTTGAACTACTATCCCAATATGATACATTGCTTCATGACCATCTAGCAAAGGTTAAGGCTAGCCAAGAGAAAGGAAAGAAATTACCAGCTCATTATCTGTCTTGGGCTACCCAAAATGAATTTATTGACATATGTGGAAACCATATTCTGGATGCTATTCTATCTGAAAGAAAAGAAGCAATATATTTTTCCATCATATGTGATGCTACACCAGACATTTCTCATACGGAGCAAAATGTAATCATTATAAGGTATGTTCACAGGGAAGAATCAAAAAGAATCTGGAACATTGAAGAGAGGTTCATTGAGTTTTTTGATTTCTTTAAGAAGACGGGGGAAGAAATAGCTGAAATGATTATGTCAAGATTAAGTTTGGACTTGATCTCTGTGATTGCAGAGGTCAAGGATATGATAATGGAGCAAATATGTCTGGCAGAATTAAAGGAGTGCAAGCCAGAATCCAGGAGAAATACCCTGAAGCAATATATTGCCCTTGTGCTGCTCACACACTTAATCTAGTGGGAGTACATGCTGCAGCATGCAATCCAGAAATGAAAACTTTTTTGGGAAGTGTGGACAGAGTGTATATTTTTTTTAGCAGCAGGCCTGAAAGATGGGACACCTTGACTAAAGAAGTTGGCAGTTCTTTACACGGCCTAAGTGAAACCAGATGGAGTGCAAGAATCAAAGCTGTTCGTCCTTTTGCTCGAAGACTTCCAAGCATTCTCACAGCATTAGAGAAGGTTATTGCATCTGGAAAACTAACAACAGCAGCACATTCTGATGCACAAGGTTTGTATGAATATTTCTCTTCTTTCAGAGCACTCTTTTTGACAACATTCTGGGTAAAAGTCTTACAGAGTTTTGAAGAAAGAAATAAAATCCTTCAATCAAGATCTGTATCTATTGATATTGCTGCTGCTAATTTCAAGGCTCTAACTAAAGAAATGCAGTCACTACGTGAAAACTGGCCATCTCTTCTTTCAGAAGCTACTGTGGTAGCGAATAATTTGGAAATCCCCACAGAGCTAATGAGCACTCAGCAGCTCTGACAAACCAGAACATGAAAAGAAGATGCACAGCAAAAATTTAAAGTCAACGTGTTCTTATTCACTTTAGATACCATCATTTCTGATCTTCATCGACGGTTTCAATCCATGGAAGATGTCTGCAAGTTGTTTGCTCCCGTCCAGAAATTAAGAAAGCTTTCAGATGAAGAACTCATAACTTTCTCTCGCAAATTGATCTCTGCATACCCGCATGACTTTACGGATACCTTACTGGGAGAACTGCAGCATCTTCGCAAAGTGTATGAAGCAACGTTTTCAGAAGACCTTCAGCCATTAGATCTGCTAAATGCCATCTATAATCTACAGCTTCAGGGAATATTTGGTGAGATTTGCATTGCTCTAAGAATATTCACAACTCTTCCATTGTCAGGGGCTGAAGGAGAAAGGGCATTTAGTAAACTGTCCTTGATTAAAAACTACCAGCGTTCAACAATGAGTGAACAGCGTTTAAATAGCCTTGCAGTCATTTCCATTGAAAATGAGCTGGCAAAAAAGCTTGACTTCAAGGATCTGATAAAAGACTTTGCAAACCGGAAGGTGAGACGATTGACTCTGAAATACTCCTTTTGCAGCACTGGGATCTTTTGTAGTATGCGGATCCAGTGACTTCTTCTTTTGTAGTGATTACTGGGAGAACTTATATAAACCTCGCCAAATACCCTCCTTCATTTACATTTGTTACATTTTTGGACAGTGATTTATTATTCTATATTTGTTTGTTGATGTGAACTGAAGTACTTTGTCTTTGGTGTGTTATTGTAAATATTTTTTGTTGTTTACATTTTACTGATATTGTTAACTGCACTATAATGTTATCGTTCATTGCACTATATTTTTATGTAATGTTGCTGCTAAAGTAGCTAGTTAGTACTGTTGTGGATAGTTTCTATAATATTTAGGAAATATGTTACTTTTTTGGCCAAAAGATTTAACTAAAAGACTCTTGCTTATTATTAACAATAATTGGACTAAGATATAATATTAAAACAGCAAAAAAAAAAAAATTTTAGTTAAGTGTTGTTTCTATTAATACTTGTTTAGTACTTCAATTGTTGGTAGTATTGTGTTAGGTTAGCTTTAGATAGATTTGGTTAGGTTAGGTTAGACTAGTTAGGTTAGTTAGGGCCCAGCTGAAAGAGTCTACCTTGACGTGGTAGCAGGGCTTACAAATCTTTTGGCCAAAGGTTTTTTCTACAGGAGACTTGTGGTGGCGGCCTGGCAGGTATTATGTGTGGGGAGGTAATTACTATGGGGGGGGGGGGGCGGCAGCTGGGGCCCGGCTGGGGCCCAGTAATTTACCTAGTATGGGGCCCTGAAAATTCTGATGGCAGCCATGGGTATCTTAGGTGCCGCATTGTGAACATTTTATATCACCCCCCCTTGCTGTCCCAATTTAACCACATCCACTAGGTACTTAATAGAGATAGACAGAGAGATAGACAGATAGTTAGACAGAGACACTGTACACAGATACACAGACAGAGAGAGACATAGATAGAAGGTATAGAGAGAGTGTGTGTGACAGACAGATCAATAGAAAGATATAGAAACACAGAGAAAGTGTGGGACAGAAACACACACAGATATAGCTATAAAAGAGGGAGAGAGAGACAGAGAAAAAGACAGAGATATGGATAGCAATACACAAATTAATTACAAGGTATTTTGCCCGTGTTCTTAAACTACAGCAACCAATCAAATATCATCAAATGTTTTTTAACTGTAGTAGACCAGTAAAATTTTAATATCTGATTGGTTGAGACAAATTAAAAGCTCAGGTAAGTTTTTGTACCTCTTTTTCAATTAGCCTGATAGAGGAACATAGCACATACATTACACAGTTGGGGAGAGTCGCAATAGCTCTGGATAAATCTCCCAAAGTGAATTCCATTAGGGGTTTGCGACTGTGGGTAAATACCTTTCAGTATTATTATTTTTTTTTTTAAGAGAGTTACAGCAGTATGATACAACTGGGCATGCTCAGTGCCTGTGGCAAGCGGGTCAAAGCAATGGTGCTGGTGATGTCACAGCTCACAGAGCTTTCTGGAAACACCACCCTTTATACTGCTGTAAGTTTGAATAGATTGCAGCTAGAAGCATGATCCTAGAGTCATTTTAAATGTAGGAATATGCTCTTTTTAATAAAGGTGATTTGTATGGAAACCACAGTTACCCTTTAAAGCCAACTATTTGCTAGCATTAAAAAGTTGCACTAAATCCAGCGCAAAGTGACACTAACGGATATTGAATCAGTTAAACTACACTAAAGAGGGCTGTGGCTCTTGGTAAATCAGCCCCAGTATTTTTGTTGTCATGTTGCATTTCTGATGATACAGCAGAATTCTGATCTACAAGTTTTTTTTGTTTTTTTTTTTAAAAAGCTTAAATATTATCTACTTTATATCAGATACTGTTTATATGTGACAGAGGTTAAAATGTGTGTACTTGCAGAAATACTTTTTCAGAATATATAGCATTGCTATTGAATATTATTATTATTATTATTATTATTATTATTATTAATAAATACTATTAGTGTTGATGGTTGATATTAATAAATCCAGATAAAAATTGATGAGTAAATATATTGCTGAGCTAGATGAGGCCAGGTATTGATTTCCATCAATTTAATTGAGTTGCGATCAGCTCCTATATTTCACTTTCCATTTATAACCACATTATGTTTTTGTTACTTTAATTGGCTTGCTCTATAAAGGATAAAATTCTGATTTTCTTTTTAAAATATTGCTTGATACAGATACCTCTTTTGTTTATTAAGCTTCCCTGCCCTTCATGTATATATATTTTGTTCTGTTTTCTTTCAGACCAGGACACTAAATTCTTTTTAAAAGGATTTTAAAAAATGATTGCACTTTTTTATGTTAAAATTGTCTGGCCTGTATTTTATTGTTCTACTCTTAATGGTCTTTATCTTTATGCAGTTGCTGGCAATCTTCTCAGGATGGAATAAATTGTTTTTATTGAGTGCCAAGAACATGATGCCAAAGGTCCATTTCTGTATGGTAGTTTGTTAATTATCATCTTTGTCAATATTATATTACACCATAGATTTTCAATAATGGAATATTAACAACAACATTAATTGAAAAATATAAATAATATATAACTAGAGTAAGATTTAATGAGTATTTGTGTGTGTGTGTAAAGGGAGAGATGTAAATATTTACATAAAGGTGGTATATACGGTTTAATCATAGTACTTATACTAATTATACATCTAAGGCTAGGGAAACACGGGTCGATATTCCAAGTGGATTTCACACATCCGCTGAAACTTAAATTTTGCAGATTTCAGACTTTTTTATCTTATTTTTTTTTTTCATTCACAAACGGTTTTCAAATGTAAAACTGGTAAATTTTCAATATTTCTAGAAATTTTGAATTTACAAAAGCAAAATGTTTTAGACATTTCCAGAAATCTCGAAAATAATGCCAAAGCAGGAATCGCAGTTTCTGGTACTGGATGGTATTTTTTAAAAGAATTTGGCCAAAGATACTTGTTCCCCAGACCATTTCCCAGGCCCTGAGCAATTTAAAGTAATTTACCATTGCTATTTATAATATATATAAAATAGGACTGTTGTGCATCCATATTAATTGTTTGTGTGCTAGAATTCAATTGTTTATATGTGTACCATTACTATTCATACCTTCATTTTAGACTGAACTCCCATTTTGTTTAACTCCCATTGACTTCAATGGGTCTGCTTGAGGATTTTCAAAATAGGCTTTTGAAATAAGTAACCTTATAAGAAAGCTATTGCATTTCTCTGGGCCAAGACTTTTAAAGATTCATTTAGGCTGAGGCCACACTACCCTGGATTGAAATGCATGGGAAAAGTGTCCCCATCTTAAAGAAATAGTTCTTTCTTAAAGTGAACTATTCTGTGTCAGGGCAGTGTGTAGTGACTTGGCATGAATGGATTAACTATTGGTATTAGTTCTTTCAAAGGACCTATAAAAATGCCATTCCACCCTGGAAACAGTCCCCAGTGTTTATGTTAGGGTTAGTGAAGCAGGAAGCCAGAAATTCTCTTTTAGACAATGTGGGGCCGAACCATGTATCTGAATTTCTCTGCAGCCACAGGTCTGGTGGTTACAAAGAGGTCACCTTAAGGACAGCCATATGTATCAAATAAAAATATTGTTATATTGGAATATGTGATACAGAAACCAATATTATATTTGTGAACAGGAAGGTAGGTTAAAAAGACACCCAACATGGAGGCCTTATTCCATTTTCAGGGGAGTTATTAATATCTTAGAAAATATGTATTACACAATGGTCATGTTTGGTATTGCAGGAGACCATAATTACTACAGGAGAGGAATGTGTGGTCTATATCCCAGTACAATGTACATATCTGAAGTTATATAGAATCTGCCTAACTGAGGGGGAATGAATGATTGAGACAAGTCATAAATCTGGACATTCCTGGACACTCCCACCTAATGCATAACCAAGGAGGAGGATGGTTCAATAAGGGGCTTAAAAATCACTTAACTCTTTTAACTTTGTTCACACGGAGGGGACATGCTAAATGGGTAGGGAACACATGTTTCCTTCTCGCCTCGAGATACAGGACTTCTAGTGAGTAGTTAGGGTCTGTGAATGTTTTTTATCCTTTTTATTTTATATAACTGTTTTTACCTATATTGAATGTCATTGTATTGTAACACCATTTCCTTTTATTTTTGTATTATATGCACTGTCCACCTTTTGACATATTAAATCAAAATTTAATAAGCTTTGTCTTTGATGCTCTAAAATAACGCAGGTAGCCTCTAATAAGTTTAGTTGTGTTTGGATGGTCTTTAAGTGTATGAAATGCTTTGCTAGTGTAAATGCTAATTAACTCTGTGACTGCTGTGAATGACTAATGCTAATTAGCCAGTTTGTTGCTAAAATGAATGGTGTAGTGTTCACCATTTAGCTGCCAGGACAGGGGTGTGCTTAGTCAGTGAGAGTCAAGAATGATTGTGGGGCATCGCCAAGGCCGTAAAACTTAGCATGGTGGCCACAAATACCGATTGATTGGTCAGATCACGTTCCCAGCACTGGCACTCGTGACATTCTGTTTTTGCATTTATTGAAGAAAGGGAGGTAAAGGAGCTATATCTTAAAGGGCATGCCCACCTCATTTATAAATTTTGCTGTAGTGTAGGTCTCCCTTCCCCAACCCCAAACGCCATAGTTATTTGTCATAAAACTCCCCCGATTATTACTTACTTTGCCTCTCTCCTCCAGTGTTCAGTCCCGGCCCTCTGCTTGCATGAAAGCAAGCAGGGAGCCGGACCGGCAGCCAGGGACGCAGCTTCTGGCTGTACTGAACGTCGGAGGAAAGAGGTAATGTATGAAGAGTCGGGGAGTTTTGATTCAAATAATTATGGCATTTGGGGTTGGGGGAGGGAGCCCTACACTAAGAAAAGGGGAATATATGGACTTGGCCAGGCTCCTGGTGGACAGTATTTTGGACTTTGGAGGGACATTACAGGAGAACCATTTGGAGCAGGGATGTAAGGTAAGGATTTTACTACACTACACAGTGGGGCCAGTAGTGGGTTAAATTATATAAAACTGATTATTCATCAGTTAATATAACAGGAGCCAGAAACAAACAAAGAAATCTTACCTGTGAGCGCCATCCCCCGCTGCCTCATATGACTAGTCCCGACTGTTTTACTGTTTTTTCTTAAAGCTGGAAGCAGTTGGAGAAGAAGGCTTGCAGGTAAGTTTTCTATCTTTGTTCCTGGCTTCTGTTGAAGAATGGGAGGTAAGACATATCTTTATAATATTATTTTGTCACTGTCTGAATTCATATGAGTACAAAGGTGTTCTACTGAGGTTATGAGTTTATAGCCGTGGTCACATGTTTAGCATTATGCAAATTCCTGTATTTTATTCTAGTAGACTTTAGTATTAAATCAGAATTCCATCGAAAAATAAAACCTGTCAGACAATGGTAATCATTAAAGCAAAATCAAGGTTACAAAGAATATTGGTCGAAAGGTCTCAAATTATTTTTTATTTTTGCAATTTTAAACTAAACAGGGAGAGACACCGCCCCCAAACCATAAGCTCAAATTAATTACAGTACATTCTCAGCACTGAAAATTTTATGACCTGGCATTTGGTGGCATTAAATATGTCATGCAAAACTCACATTATTTCTGCCTTAAATCTTCGCAAATGTTCCAGTACTGATGCACATTACACAAAACCTAAAAGAATACTCATCTGCCACATTGATGCAAATGAGTTAGAAGAGATTGTGTGCACTTTTTCCACCATGGTGGTTCTCCCAGGCCACTTTCCAAACAAGAAACATATACCTTAAAGAGGAAATTATAGTCCTTCTTCCTTCTGGGCTGATAATTAATCCCTGGAATATTGTGGGTAGCTCTTTAGAAAGATTCTAAGCTATTAAACACTTGTATGTATTTTTCTTTAAGATTTCAAAAAGTACATTCACCCACTCACACAAATTACCTACTCACTAACTTAATTTGTGTGTGTGTTTGTGTGTTTAATACAATAATGTTTTAATAATTTTATATAGGAATCTAGAGATACGGCATTTTCTATATGCACATTTACAACCTTGTTTTTATTTGTTTATGTTAATTGATATTCTTACATAGTCATTCTTACAAAAAAGACAGCATACGTATTAGCTTTTTTACAGTCACATTTGTGTATCACTGGGTTCTTCCTCTGTATCATGTTCTAAATCAACAGAGAAAATAAATGATATAATATCTCCTACAATCTAATGATATAATATCATTACAGATAACTTAAATACACTCCAAAATAACAAAGCAAAGTATTTTTTTTTTAATTAAACAGAAACTGAGCTATAGCAATATTTATCATTTTATTTGATGGCCAACAAATAATACACAGTTAGGAACATTTGGCAATTCAATTTGGGGAATTACTGAGCACATCCTGTTCCAGTTTGGCATTATTAACCAAATCATATTACAGCTTTCTACTCTGCACCTGCAATAAAGAGAAACATTATCTAGAACAGCTGGACTGTGATGACATTGAAAATGAATTTTGTGCTAAGATTTCACAAAAGTTCGGCTCGTTGTTGTACTAATTTTAATCCCCATTTTTCTTTCATGCGCAACCCATTTTGATGGTCTGTCACATAATTCCCCTAGCCAATAGCCAAACCCATATCTCATCTTGATGAGAATAGAAAAGATTGAAACAGATGTCTATGACTTTGAATTATAACTCATCTTCACCTGTAGGTTTTCTATGTTTCAGTTTTTGTATAAAACCCTTAAGCCAATGGCAAAAAGGTGACATTGACTTTCATGACAGTTTCCTTCTGTATTTCACACGTATTTCATTTCTACATTTGATATGCTCAACGTTTCTGTCTTTATTAATGTTTATTTATGTTTAGTTTTTTTATATTTTTATACTGAATCCTTATTTTTTATTATTATTGTCGAAAAAAGAGCTGCCTCTATCAAAGTCATATTATGCATACTTGATTCCTTTTATTTTTCAGTTGGGGGGAAAGAACTTTAGTAGTCCTTATCTTTATTTTTTGTTGACATATGTGCAACTTACTATGTAAGAGTATATATAAAGTACATGAACAATTCAGAAAAACAGGCTTTCCACCTACTTCTAGCCTCTGAATTATCCATTAGTATTGTTATTACTATTGCCATTTAGATCTGTCAAACAAAAAAAAACATACATAATTCAATGGCTATTGAAAAGGTTCAGACTAACCATTAGTTTTAAAGGGTAACTTTGGTCCAAAAATGACTTTAGGTGAATTGACAGGAATTGCTTTCCTGAGGATTTTTGCAATTTATTTTCATTATTTATTTTACATCGTTTTGAGGATATTTACATTTATATGTGTGATATGGTTGCAGCATCACCAGATCCCCTGCACTTCCTGCTTCCTGCTCTGAAACCATGTGACAGTCCCTTTCCTCCTCCTCGTGGGCCCCCATGGCCCCTCCTCTTGCAACCCCTTGGGCCTTTCCCTTGCAGCCTCCCGGGGGCCCCTCCCACCCGGGCCCCTCCCACTTGGGGGTCCAAGGGCCCCTCCCACTTGGGGACCCCTCCAACTCAGGGGCCACAGGACCCATGAGTGTGCAGAGCCACAGAGTCCATGAGTGGGAGGAGCCACAGGGGCCTGCAAGGGGAGGGGACACAGGGCCCACAATTGGGAAGGGCCAGCAAGTGGGAGGCATTTAAAAAAGCAGCGCTGTGGGCTGTGCTGTTCTCCTCACCCCCTCCTACCCTTCAGTCATGCACTGAGCATGTGCCAACCGCAGATTAGAGGACGAAACAGTATTTCTGAATTTAGAAAATTCAGATTCAGAACCTCCCACCCCCTAACTTTCTAATCAGTGATTTCTTCATATTTTGGGCTGTGCAGCACGTAGAGAGGTGGTTGGTGGCTCATTTTAAAGGTATGAACCTGGCCTTTCATTTAAAATAAACTTGTTTGGAGACCACAGTTCCCCTTTAAAGTAGAATTAAAGCTATAATAGAAATAAGCCTGGATTTCTAAATAGCTCATAGCTAAATCTGCTACATTTAGGAGTCATAATCTTTAATGTATGGTATTTGCTCATTTCTGCGATACTTTGAGTAACTTAGGATTTCTTTTTGACTGCTCAGTCTTGGTTATAAAGAGGTAACTGGAAAGTCAGACAATAATTTATTTAAAGTTCTGGGCAATGTTCCCTCTAACCTCAAATTGGCTGTGTGTGCATAAATATATTTTCTGTGCGCATACAAAATTACATTTTGTGCGCACAATACCTCTGCACTTACATTCCAGAAGATTTTTGTGTTTTCACTACTTTAATCTGTGTGCGCAGTCCTGCAGAGTTGTGTGCGTGCACAGCTTAGAGGGAACACTGGTTCTCGGCAGGGTGCTTCTGACCATTTTAGTGACCTAAGCAAGACTCCTCTTGTGCCCCCTTGCCAACTCAAACTTACCCCCCCCTTAACTACGTCTTGCATTTGTCTTTGTTTAGTATACTGTATGCAAACAGTGAGGCTACGGGGAACTAAAATAGTAACAACTTGTTTCTCTATGGATGATAAGGATCCCTGTCTTAAAAAAAAAAAAAAGAAATTATCGATTTTTCGATAATTATCGAAAATACAGAAAACAAACTATTTCGAACCCGAACTAGTTCAAGTTTGAGTTCGTACAAACTCATAAAGTTCAGTTCAAACTTGGGTTCAGGTTTGGTTTTGTGTCCATCACTATATAAAAGGGTCAAGGGAAGGGAGACTAGAGAACAGAGAATGCACAGCTATGTAAAAGTGTCCAGGACCCACATTTATTTTCAAAATTTCTGAGGTTAAAGGTACAAATGTCTAAGTAATGAATTATATAATACATGTGGGCTTACTTAAGGTTTAGCTTTAATTCTCCACAAATAGATAGTAGGCAAAATAATGTGTGTAAATATAGCATTACCGAAAACATGTATGTTAAGGACTTTTTTTTAAACAGCACCTCACTGGAGGAAAGGGTATTGCCTGTCACCACTCCTCATATCCAATAACACAATATATCATTTATGCAGGGAAAGCACTCAAAAGGGGTCTTCTCATTAAATGCAATAAAACTTTATTCCAGTTCTACACTTTTCAGCCCAAGGGGCTGTCGTCAGGAACCAAATAACACTAAAACAACAATACACCTTTATACCACCTGACACAGTCCCCTCCCACCAGTGTCCAACAAAAATTTACCCATAATATGCAGAATAATCATATGTGTGTGTGTGTGTAGATATAGTCCACAGAGCACTCCAAGGGGAATTTCAAGACTTTATTTAAACACATGTAGGTCTGTAGTCACCTACTTGTTTTAGCCTTATTGCTCAAGGCTGTCATCAGGGTTATCTTAACACAGACACATACACAATACTATTGTATTAAGTTGTATAGGGTTGCTAACAAGAAACAGGCCAACTTTAGTATTTTTAGTATTTTTGTGGGCATTTGTTGATTTCAAGTCTGGCAATTCTTTATAAGATCAATTTTTTCTTATTTGCTTCTTTATCATGTATTATGTGATCTTTCACTCATGATTACATGAGTAAGAAATATGATTTTGTTCTTTTATTTAATATTTGTACAGAAAACAATAAAAATAAATCTTGCAAAGGAGAATTGGTTTGTATTGTAAGATATTTGTCCTCTTGTGTTTTTATTAGAAGATAAAAAATAAACTAAGCATCTCTTGATAAATGTGTATCTATCTAGTTCCGTAGTTATGAAGAACTAGTTATCAGAGCATTTTGAACCATTTCAAAAACACACGAAGTACAAATGAGCACGGATTTCTTTCTCCCTGAGGAAATCAGGTGTGAACATTTTAGCTGCCCTACAAGAGCAGATAGGACACAAATTTGAATTTTAAAGGGAATGTCCACCCTTAAAACAAAAAAACTGGTGACTTGTCAGATACCTGCCCGCAACCCCAACTGCTATTTTTACCAGTTTATAACATACATTTGTTATCAGATATTTAATGATAAGTTTTATTCCTTTCTGGAAAATGTATCTGCCTCCTTCCTCTGCTCAACGAGCCTTTTTTATATGCTTATGAGCATGTGCATGTGCAGAGGAAGCAGCACATGAAACAACTGTCAATCATTGGCTGTGATGTCAGTTTTCACAGCCTTGATTGACTGCTTGGAGGGAGGGGCCAGTGTACTCTGCCAGAATGGGGACAATAATTATAGTTAAATATCTGGTTAGTAATGCAGGTAATAAAGTGAAAAATATGTAAGTTGGGATTGGTGGCAGGTAACTGACTATTGCCCAGTTTTTTTTTAAGGGTGAACATGTCCTTTAATTAAAACAGAAAAATAGATTCCTGGCTTTTGTTTTCCCATTTCATCAGGTATATGGGTGAACACAGTAGCTGAGTGGTTATTACATCCTACAGCCTAACTTACAGGAAGAGTCAACAAAAGTTCTTATCATTAAAATTTTTGCACTAACCAATCAGATGTTAACTTTCAGTATCTGGGGCAAAATGAGTATCTGGGGCAAAATTAGCACCATTTTTGATGATAAGAACTTTTTTTGAATCTCCCTGTTTTTATAGTTTGCAGTACAATTAGGGATGGACTAGAACGCAAACCTGAGTTTGAACCAAATGTTCCGAGTTTGTATGAGTTCTGACTTTTTAGAACTCTCCAAACTGGAAACTTTCCTGTTTTCCTAACTCAAGGACATATTTTCGATAATTATCGAAAAGTCGATAATTCTCAAATTTTCGAATTGACAAACCCCTCCATTACACTAGAATTCAGCATTTGAGGGTTAGCGAATGCTACACTTGAGGGTTATGAGCGAATTTCAGGGTTATCAGATTTGAGGGTTATTAGCGAATTCGAGGGTTAGTGAAAGGCGAAAACACTTGAATGAGGCATTCGCTAACCCTCAAATCCTTTTCTTTAGGAACCCTGGAATATGCAAACCCTTGAATGTAGCGTTCAATAACCCTCAAATTCGGCCATAACCCTCGAATGCAGATTTTGGTAACGCTCGAATAAGACAATAACACTTGAATGTAGGGTTTGCTAACCCTTGAATTTGTCCATAACCCTCGAATGCAGCTTTTGGTAACCCTTGAATACGATGATAACCCTCGAATGTAGCATTCGATAACCCTCAAATTTGGCGATAACCCTCAAATGTGGAGATTGATTTCAGTAACCCTCGAAAATCCAACACAGAAGCCCAACAATTGTCCAATCATGAGGAAAGTTAGTGTTTAATAGGGATAGACCAAAACTCAAACCCGAGTTCAAGCTGGATTTTCTGATTTCGTATGGACTGTTTAGAAATCTACGAACTACAACTTTCAGGTTTTTCAAACTCACAGATTTTCACTCATTATCAATAACCCTCAACTTTAGATCTCCATAACCCTAGAATACGGTGTTTGGTACATTCAAGGGTTTCGCTGAATTCGATGGTTACAGAACACTACATTTGAGGTTTAGTGAACGGCGATAGCACTCGAATGAAGCATTCGCAAACACTCAAATTCGGTAATAACCCTCGAATGGGGTTTTTGGCATCCCTGGAATATGGCGATAACCCTTGAATGTAGTGTTCGGTGACCCTCGATATTGGGCCATAACCCTCGAATAAGGCGATAACACTTGAATGTAACATTCGCTAACCCTTGAATTTGTCAATAACCTTTGAACGCAGCTTTTGGTACCGTATATGCTCGAGTATAAGTCGACTCGAGTATAAGTCGAGGTACCCATTTTTACCTTAAAAAATGAGTAAAACCAATTGACTCGAGTATAAGTCGAGGGTAGAGTCTCCCCTCCAGCCCCAGGTCCAGCCCCAGGAATAAAACCTATTTCCCTGCACCCATCTTCTCACCCTGCCACTACACTACACTACTACAGTACACTACACTACTCCCTGCACCATCTTCTCAACCTGCCACTACACTACACTACACTACTACAGTACACTACACTACTCCTGCACCCATCTTCTCACCCTGCCACTACACTACACTACACTAAACAGTACACTACACTACTCCCTGCACCCATCTTCTCACCCTGCCACTACACTACACTACTACTAATGCCTTACCTTTGCAGGAGAGTCCGGGCCCCGACATCTTGATGGAGGAATCCGGCTGCCGGTCCACTGATGGTCGCATCCACTGACGTCACCGACTCGGCGCCGGGAAATTAGACCGGCGCCGAGTCGTGACGTCAGTGGATGCGACCATCAGTGGACGCGGCAGCCGGATTCCTTCACCAGTAAGTGACTGACTCGAGTATAAGTCGAGGTTCAGTTTTCAGGCTGTTTTCACAGCCTGAAAACCTCGACTTATACTCGAGTATATACGGTAACCCTTGAATATGGCGATAGCCCTCGAATGTAAAATTCCCTAACCCTCAAACTTGGCGATAACCCTAGAATGTGGCAATTGATTTTGGTAACCCTCGAAAATTCAACACGGAAGCCCAACAATTGCCCAACCATGAGGAAAGTTAGTGTTTAATAGGGATGGACCAGAACTCGAACCCGAGTTCAAGCTAGATTTTCTGATTTCGTAGAAACTTTTTAAAACTCTCCGACTTTTGGGGTTTTCCAAACTTGCAGACATATTTGCCGTAATTATCGATAACCCTCAAATTTAGAGCTCCATAACCCTAGAATAGGGTGTTCAGTATATTCAAGGGTTTTGCTGCAATCGAGGGTTACAGAACGCTACATTTGAGTATTATCACCAAATTCAAATGGCAATAACACTTGAATGAGGCGTTTGCTAACCCTTAGATTCGGTAATAACCAGTGGCTTAACTACCTCCCCCACCACCCCTGCGGGGTCTTTTAAACAGCTGAGCGCGCTTATATTTTATTCATATGCTCGATCAGTAAAATTTAATTCACAAAACATGAATACGTTTAGTAGCAATACATTACCTAATTGCAACTGTACATCTAAATGCTGTGTATGTAACATCAGCTTTAGATTTTCTTTTGCACTATTTTTTAACACATTGATAAAAGTAGAATTTTGTAGAAAACTTATTAAAGGGTATGTCCACCCTCAAACAAACATTTAGGATTAGGCTAATTGCCCCCCCGAACCTTGACTTCGCAAGGTTTTTAGTTTTCAAAGGTGCTGCTAAACCTACTTACCAGCCCTCCTTCCCTCGACTAACTTCTGCTTAGCTTCCATGCTTTTTCTGTGCATGGAAGCTGCAGAAGGGGCCGGACTGGCAGCGGCACCTGTGATTGGCTGAGACATTGCTGTGTTTGTGCAATGTACAAATGAAATGTGCTGCATAAAAATGATTTTTGCATAAAAATTTGATTGCATGTGCTCCAGAAATGGATCGCAGTGCACACAACATGCCCACCCATGGCATGTGATTCTCTTACGAACTGATTGAAAACTGTATGGAAATGAGAAAGATGCTAGTGTACCCCTTACTCACACTTAAGTTAAAACAGGATTTATGTTGGTTGTGCAGGTGACTCAGGTTGAGGTGTTCAACATGTGAAAGTAAAACTGAAAGTGTAGTTGACTAAAACCAGTTAAATAAAACAAAACCTTTTCCAAAAGCCTATATTAAATGTAAAAAAACTTTAATTTAAATTATCTGTGTGTTCCTATTACCCCCAATTAGTTTTCAGTGGCTGGTTTAAAGTTTTCTACTGTGTGTTCCTATTATTTCACCTTGGTAAAAATGGGCTGGTTCACCCCTTGGTAAGTATGGGCTGGTTCACCCCTTGGTAAGTATGGGCTGGTTCACCCCTTGGTAAGTATGGGCTGATTCACACCTTGGTAAGTATGGGCTGGTTCACCCCTTGGTAAGTATGGGCTGGTTCACCCCTTGGTAAGTATGGGCTGGTTCAGCCCATACTTACCAAGGGGTGAACCAGCCCATACTTACCAAGGGGTGAACCAGCCCATACTACCAGGGTGAACCAGCCCATTTTTACCAAGGTGAAATAATAGGAACAACAAGTAGAAAACTTTAAACCAGCCACGAAAACTAATTGGGGGTAATAGGAACACACAGATAATTTAAATTAAAGTTTTTTTACATTTAATATAGGCTTTTGGAAAAGGTTTTGTTTTATTTAACTGGTTTTAGTCAACTACACTTTCAGTTTTACTTTCACATGTTACACCTCAACCTGAGTCACCTGCACAACCACATAAATCCTTTTAACTTAGTGTGAGTAAGGGGTACACTAGCACTTTCTCATTTCCATACAGTTTTCAATCAGTTCGTAAGAGATCACATGCCATGGGTGGGCATGTTGTGTGCACTGCGATCCATTTCTGGAGCACATGCAATCAAATTTTTATGCAAAAATCATTTTATGTCAGCACATTTCATTTGTACATTGCACAAACACAGCAATGTCTCACCAATCACAGGTGCCGCGCCAGTCCGGCCCCTTCTGCAGCTTCCATGCACAGAAAAGCATGGAAGCTAAGCAGAAGTTAGTCGAGGGAAGAGGGCTGGTAAGTAGGTTTAGCAGCACCTTTGAAAACTAAAAACCTTGCGAAGTCAAGGTTCGGGGGGGCAATTAGCCTAATCCTAAAGTGTTGTTTGAGGGTGGACATACCCTTTAATAAGTTTTCTACAATTCTACTTTTTCAATGTGTTAAAAAATAGTGCAAAAAAAAATCTAAAGCTGATGTTACATACACAGCATTTAGATGTACAGTTGCAATTAGGTAATGTATTGCTACTAACTATTCATGTTTTGTGAATTAAATTTTACTGATCGGCATATGAATAAAATATAAGCGCGCTCACTGTTTAAAAAACCCCGCAGGGGTGGTGGGGGGAGGTAGTTAAGCCACTGGTTATTACCGAATCTAAGGGTTAGCAAACGCCTCATTCAAGTGTTATTGCCATTTGAATTTGGTGATAATACTCAAATGTAGCGTTCTGTAACCCTCGATTGCAGCAAAACCCTTGAATTACTGAACACCCTATTCTAGGGTTATGGAGCTCTAAATTTGAGGGTTATCGATAATTACGGCAAATATGTCTGCAAGTTTGGAAAACCCCAAAAGTCGGAGAGTTTTAAAAAGTTTCTACGAAATCAGAAAATCTAGCTTGAACTCGGGTTCGAGTTCTGGTCCATCCCTATTAAACACTAACTTTCCTCATGGTTGGGCAATTGTTGGCTTCCGTGTTGAATTTCGAGGGTTACCAAATCAATTGCCACATTCTAGGGTTATCGCCAAGTTTGAGGGTTAGGGATTTTACATTCGAGGGCTATCGCCATATCCAAGGGTTACCGTATATACTCGGTATAATTCGAGGTTTCTAGGCTGTGAAAACAGCCTGAAATGACTGAACCTCGACTTATACTCGAGTCCACTTACTGGTGAAGGAATCCGTGCCGCGTCCACTGATGTCCATCCATGACGTCACGACTCGGCGCCGGGAAATTAGACCGGCGCCGAGTCGTGACGTCAGTGGATGCGACCATCAGTGGACGCGGCAGCCGGATTCCTCCATCAAGATGTCGGGGGCCCGGACTCTCCTGCAAAGGTAAGGCATTAGTAGTAGTGTAGTGTAGTGGCAGGGTGAGAAGATGGGTGCGGAGTAGTGTAGTGTACTGTAGTAGTGTGTGTAGTGTAGTGGCAGGGTGAGAAGATGGGTGCAGGGAGTAGTGTAGTGTACTGTTAGTGTAGTGTATTGTAGTGGCAGGGTGAGAAGATGGGTGCAGGGAGTAGTGTAGTGTACTGTAGTAGTGTAGTGTAGTGGCAGGGTGAGAAGATGGGTGCAGGAAATAGGTTTTATCCTGGGGCTGGACCTGGGGCTGGAGGGGAGACTCTACCCTCGACTTATACTCGAGTCAATTGGTTTTACTCATTTTTTAAGGTAAAAATGGGTACCTCGACTATCTCGAGTCGACTTATACTCGAGCATATACGGTACCAAAAGCTGCGTTCAAAGGTTATTGACTTCAAGGGTTAGCGAATGTTATTCAAGTGTTATCGCCTTATTCGAGGGTTATGGCCCAATATCGAGGGTCACCGAACACTACATTCAAGGGTTATCGCCATATTCCAGGGATGCCAAAAACCCCATTCGAGGGTTATTACCGAATTTGAGTGTTTGCGAATGCTTCATTCGAGTGCTATCGCCGTTCACAAACCTCAAATGTAGTGTTCTGTAACCATCGAATTCAGCAAACCCTTGAATGTACCAAACACCGTATTCTAGGGTTATGGAGATCTAAGTTGAGGGTTATTGATAATGAGTAAACCGAGGTTTTCAGGCTGAAAATCAGCCTGAAAATCCGACCTCGGTTTTACTCGAGGCAGTCACTTACGTGTGGAAATCTGGCTCCCTCGCTGGTAATGGCCAGGGTCAGGGACATGATCCAGTCCATCCTGCCAGCTTTTAAATTAACATTGGACTGAGATCCAAAGGAATAAATGGTGTACCTGGTTGACAGTGAGATTTTCTGTGTGCACTCCGACGCTCGCTGTCTCCCTGTACTGATGCGCCGGCTGACATAACTTCCGGCACCGAGTAGTGACGTCAGCGCGTGCATCAGTAGAGGAGCAAGCGAGCGTCGGAGTGCACACAGAAAATCTCACTGTCAACCAGGTACACCATTTATTCTTTTGGATCTCCCAATGTTACCGTACATTTAACTACAAAATAGGGGGAACAAAACTTAGTTCATGGTACAGTAAGCACAATCTATGGTCATACAATCACAGCAATTTTAAATACCGGTATTTTGTTTACGTTATAGTTACTCAGATTAGCGAGTCCCACTTTACTCCTTTGAGACCTCTTTTTCCATGTTGTGCTATGCTCACCATACCACAAATTAAGGGTGCCAAGTAGGACATAGTTTATATGCTTTAGTCTACTTTGGTATTTACTTGGTAATTTAAAAGCTGGCAGGATGGACTGGATCATGTCCCTGACCCTGGCCATTACCTGCACCAGTAATTCAGCCTGGAAGTGGTTCTACCTCCTAACTCCTGATGGTTGTCATTGTGAGAGACAGATAAGAATGGGGTGGGTTATTATCTTGTAACAGGGCCAGGGGAGGAAATCATTCATTAAAACATTATATTCCATCACATACATTTTATATCATCACTGAACTGAGGGGGAGGGTAAGATGTTTGGAAACTACAACTCCCAGCACTAAAGCATGCTGGGAGTTGTAGTTTCCAAACATCTGGAGTGGCTTTAGTTGTCTTTAAAATGGACAGCAGAATTCTCATACAGTAATAACCAAATCTAGTATGGTTATTACTGTATGGGAAATCTGCTGTCCATTTAAAGGGCAAATAAAAACTCAAAACAATACAGATAAGAAAGCAGTAGTGATAATAATTTCTACCCTCGGTTTATACTCGGGTCAGTCATTTTTACTAGTTTTTCAGGTGAACTTTGGTACCTCGGTTTATACTCGGGACGGTTTATACTCGAGTATATACGGTAACAATTAGCAAAGTTAGAGAACAGGGAGAGTTCAGTAACTTACTTGAAAGAATCTCAGCACCACTTGTCCTCTCTCCCCCTCTGCCCCTCCCTTCAGCATATTGCTACTTTATTCCACACTTTGATTGCTTGCAGTCTAGCTCTGGAAGGGAGGGGTCAACAGGATGTCAGCACTTCATTTAAAGTCTCTTTCAACTGACAATGCTCGGACTCTGTATACGCCCGTCACTGCTTGAGGGGGAGTAGACAGAGAGGGGAGGTGGACTACACAGCTTGGTACAAACTTCTGCCAGTGTGAAGAAATGAAGCCACACAGAAACATGAAAGTAAGGCAGCTTATACTAGTGATCTATACATTGTATACAGCAAAAGTTTTTTTTTCACTATAGTTGCCTTTAAGTTTAGTTCTCCTTTAAGCTTTGGAACCACAAAATTCTTGTTTCAAAATGTGAGGAAAAAATGAAAATGCTAAAATCCTCGAACGTTATGTAATTTTTGAAAAATTTCGGAAACACAGTTCAGACAAAATCTGAAATGCAGATTTCAAGAAAATCCACTAAGCTGCGATCAAAGGATCTTGGAAATCCACCTCGGAACCAGGTTCAGATCAGGGGTTCCGGTCCATCTTTAGTAATAACCATCTTTAATTCGATTTCTGACATGTAGTTAGTTATAATGCATCTTCACTTAGTTTGAAGGTGGGATAGATAGAGAAGAAAAGTCGTGAATATTTAGAACTAACACATTAGTGATGCATAACATCATTTAACTTGGTAGCAAACCTCTATTATCGTTTAGCCCCAGTAGTCATTACTCCAATAAATGTTATAACTTGAATACAAATAGAGCAGGTCTACAATCTTTGAATTTTTCTGATTAATGACCTACTTCATTCTCATGACAATTACAAACTGGGTTATCTTCCTCATAAAACTATTTTAAAAATCTAGGGGATTTTTTTTTTTTACATACAGTCTACAAAACCAATACCCCAAAACATTAAATAATAGAAGCAAGATTTTATTTTGTATTCTAGAATAAGACTTAATAAAAGTCAAAGAAACAATAAAAAGCCAAACAACTAGAAATGGAAAGGTTATATGTACTTAAACTTTCAATTCTGGAACCAGCCCATACTTACCAAGGGGTGAACCAGCCATACTTACCAAGGTGTGAACCAGCCCATACTTACCAAGGTTTGAACCTGCCCATATGTAACCAAGGTGTGAACCGCCCATACTTACAAGGCTGTGATTCACACCTTGGTAAGTATGGGCTGGTTCACACCTTGGTAAGTATGGGCTAGTTCAAACCTTGGCAAGTATGGGCTGGTTCACACCTTGGTAAATATGGGCTGGTTCACATCTTGGTAAGTATGGGCTGGTTCACACCTTGGTAAGTATGGGCTGGTTCACACCTTGGTACGTATGGGCAGGTTCAAACCTTGGTAAGTATGGGCTGGTTCACACCTTGGTAAGTATGGGCTGGTTCACCCCTTGGTAAGTATGGGCTGGTTCCAGAATTGAAAGTTTAAGTACATATAACCTTTCCATTTCTAGTTGTTTGGCTTTTTATTGTTTCTTTTGACTTTTATTAAGTCTTATTCTAGAATACAAAATAAAATCTTGCTTCTATTATTTAATGTTTTGGGGATTTGGTTTTGTAGACTGTATGTAAAAAAAAAAAAATCCCCCTAGATTTTTAAAATAGTTTTATGAGGAAGATAACCCAGTTTGTAATTGTCATGAGAATGAAGTAGGTCATTAATCAGAAAAATTCAAAGATTGTAGACCTGCTCTATTTGTATTCAAGTTATAACATTTATTGGAGTAATGACTACTGGGGCTAAACGATAATAGAGGTTTGCTACCAAGTTAAATGATGTTATGCATCACTAATGTGTTAGTTCTAAATATTCACCAGCATTGTATACTTCAAATGCAATATCTATCCCACCTTCAAACTAAGTGAAGATGCATTATAACTAACTACATGTCAGAAATCGAATTAAAGATGGTTATTACTAAAGATGGACCGGAACCCCTGATCTGAACCTGGTTCCGAGGTGGATTTCCAAGATCCTTTGATCGCAGGCTTAGTGGATTTTCTTGAAATCTGCATTTCAGATTTTGTCTGAACTGTGTTTCCGAAATTTTTCAAAAATTACATAACGTTCGAGGATTTTAGCATTTTCATTTTTTTCCTCACATTTTTGAAACAAGAATTTTGTGGTTCCAAAGCTTAAAGGAGAACTAAACTTAAAGGGCAACTATAGTGAAAAAAAAACTTTGTCTGTATACAATGTATAGATCACTTAGTATAAGCTGCCTTACTTTCATGTTTCTGTGTGGCTTCATTTCTTCACACTGGCAGAAGTTTGTACCAAGCTGTGTAGTCCACCTCCCCTCTCTGTCTACTCCCCCTCAAGCAGTGACGGGCTGTATACAGAGTCCGAGCATTGTCAGTTGAAAGGACTTTAAATGAAGTGCTGACATCCTGTTGACCCCTCCCTTCCAGAGCTAGACTGCAAGCAATCAAAGTGTGGAATAAAGTAGCAATATGCTGAAGGGAGGGGCAGAGGGGGAGAGAGGACAAGTGGTGCTGAGATTCTTTACAAGTAAGTTACTGAACTCT
>CM033470.1:34423428-34513214 GCA_019447015.1 Hymenochirus boettgeri | reverse complement strand
CCCTCCTGTTCTCTAACTTTGTAATGTTACCGTATATACTCGAGTATAAACCGTCCGAGTATAAACCGAGGTACCAAAGTTCACCTGAAAAACTAGTAAAAATGACTGACCCGAGTATAAACCGAGGGTAGAAATTATTATCACTACTGCTTTCTGATCTGTATTGTTTTGAGTTTTATTTGCCCTTTAAATGGACAGCAGATTTCCCATACAGTAATAACCATACTAGATTTGATTATTACTGTATGAGAATTCTGCTGTCCATTTTAAAGACAACTAAAGCCACTCCAGATGTTTGGAAACTACAAACTCCCAGCATGCTTTGTAGCTGGGAGTTGTAGTTTCCCAACATCTATACCCTCCCCCCAGTTCAGTGGATGATTGAAAAATGTATGTGATGGAATATAATGTATTTAATGAATGATTTCCTCCCCTGGCTGTTACAAGAATATAACCCACCCCATTCTTATCGTTCTCTCACAATGACAACCATCAGGAGTTAGGAGGTAGAACCACTTTCCAGGCTGAATTTACTGGTGCAGGTAATGGCCAGGGTCAGGGACATGATCCAGTCCATCCTGCCAGCTTTTAAATTACCAAGTAAATACCAAAGTAGACTAAAGCATAAAAACTAGTCCTACTTGGCACCCTTAATTTGTGGTATGGTGAGCATAGCACAACATGGAAAAAGAGGTCTCAAAGGATGAAAGTGGGGACTCGCTAATCTGAGTAACTATAACGTAAACAAAATACCGGTATTTAAAAATTGCTGTGATTGTATGACCATAGATTGTGCTTACTGTACCATGAACTAAGTTTTGTTCCCCATTTTGTAGTTAAATGTACGGTAACATTGGGAGACCAAAAGAATAAATGGTGTACCTGGTTGACAGTGAGATTTTCTGTGTGCACTCCGACGCTCGCTTGCTCCTCTACTGATGCACCGGCTGACGTCACTACTCGGTGCCGGGAAGTTATGTCAGCCGGCGATCAGTACAGGGAGACAGCGAGCGTCGGAGTGCACACAGAAAATCTCACTGTCAACCAGGTACCCATTTATTCCTTTGGATCTCAGTCCAATGTTAATTTAAAAGCTGGCAGGATGGACTGGATCATGTCCCTGACCCTGGCCATTACCAGCGAGGGAGCAGATTTCCACACGTAAGTGACTGCCTCGAGTATAAACCGAGGTCGGATTTTCAGGCTGATTTTTAGCCTGAAAACTCGGTTTATACTCGAGTATATACGGTATTTATTTTTTTACCTAAAGTTCATATCTCTCTCCCTGCTTAGCTGAGATCATAATCACTGAAGAGAGTCAGTGTAACAGCAGCTTGTAGTGAGAGACCTTCACAAACACAGTGACACTGTGTTTGTCCTGTTACATTTAGTTGCTTTAGTCTATATATTTCATACATTGCACTGTGTGTCTTGTTTGGTATATAGTCTGTATTACTGTATTATATATACTATATCAGTGTTCCATTTGAGTCCATGGTTTTGTATGTATATAAGATTTTTTTTTTGGGGGGGGCTGTTTTAAGTGTGTTATGCTCATATTACTGCGTTAATGGTTTATTGATTGTGTTTAGCACTACAGCATTTGACATATGTTGCACATGGTACATATAGTGTGGGTGAGAGAGTGTGTGACAGTACTGCATGGGAGCTTTGGATTGTGTGTGGGTGTGTGCCTTTGAGTGACAGATGAGGTGTAGCAGCTCCTACAAATCACAGCATATTCAAAGGCTTATATCTCAGGGACTATGAAGAATTTAAAGAAACTAAAGGTATGGTTGGGATGACTTATAGGATACATTAGAAGAAATTAAAAAAAAACAATTTCTCACTATAATTGCCCTTAATTTTTTTAAAATCCTATGTGAAAGCTTTTCTCCCCAGAATACCTATACATTGAAAGATTCTTCTCTAGTTATTGCATTTAGTAGATATCAGTAATAGATTCTATAACAAAGGAGACTTCCATGTTGTTGCTAGAGATGTCCGAACTTCGCAAAATCCGGTCCGCTCGAGGATCCGCGAATTTTCGAAAAAATTAGAAAATTCGAAAATCCGCGAGCGGACCCGTTTAAATGAAAAATATTCTCGAAAATACATGATTTCTCGTATTTTCGAAAATACGAGAAATCTCGTAATTTCGAAAATTTTCGAAAACGTATTTCCCGAAAATACGAGTAATCCTCGTAATTTCAAAAATTTTCGAAAATACGTATTTACGAAAATAAGACATCCTCGTATTTTCGAAAATTTTCGAAAATCTGTATTTTCGAAAATTTTCGAAGGGCTGCAGTACGCATGCCAAACTTCTCCCGGAGGCCAGGTAGGAGGCAGAGTCCTATAGGACTTGCTATCCTCTGGTGGGCAGTTTTTGGGACTTTGGGGGGGACTACAGGAGAACCTTATAGAGCTGGGATGTGAGGAGGATTAAACTACACTACATGATGGGGCCCGTAGTTGGGGGTACTATAGTTTTGGGGGTGGACATGCCCTTTAACAATAAGTTATCATTGGTATTTATACCATAAATGCAGGTGAATCTTCGGATTAGTTCGTTCTTCCATTGACTTAATGGGTCCACCAAAAATCCGCGAATCTGTAATGGAATACCGATTTGTCAGTTGAAAGGACTTTAAATGAAGTGCTGACATCCTGTTGACCCCTCCCTTCCAGAGCTAGACTGCAAGCAATCAAAGTGTGGAATAAAGTAGCAATATGCTGAAGGGAGGGGCAGAGGGGGAGAGAGGACAAGTGGTGCTGAGATTCTTTACAAGTAAGTTACTGAACTCTCCCTGTTCTCTAACTTTGCTAATTGTTACCGTATATACTCGAGTATAAACCGTCCCGAGTATAAACCGAGGTACCAAAGTTCACCTGAAAAACTAGTAAAAATGACTGACCCGAGTATAAACCGAGGGTAGAAATTATTATCACTACTGCTTTCTTGATCTGTATTGTTTTGAGTTTTTATTTGCCCTTTAAATGGACAGCAGATTTCCCATACAGTAATAACCATACTAGATTTGATTATTACTGTATGAGAATTCTGCTGTCCATTTTAAAGACAACTAAAGCCACGCCAGATGTTTGGAAACTACAACTCCCAGCATGCTTTAGTAGCTGGGAGTTGTAGTTTCCAAACATCTTACCCTCCCCCTCAGTTCAGTGATGATATAAAATGTATGTGATGGAATATAATGTTTTAATGAATGATTTCCTCCCCTGGCCCTGTTACAAGATAATAACCCACCCCATTCTTATCTGTCTCTCACAATGACAACCATCAGGAGTTAGGAGGTAGAACCACTTCCAGGCTGAATTACTGGTGCAGGTAATGGCCAGGGTCAGGGACATGATCCAGTCCATCCTGCCAGCTTTTAAATTACCAGTAATACCAAAGTAGACTAAAGCATATAAACTATGTCCTACTTGGCACCCTTAATTTGTGGTATGGTGAGCATAGCACAACATGGAAAAAGAGGTCTCAAAGGAGTAAAGTGGGACTCGCTAATCTGAGTAACTATAACGTAAACAAAATACCGGTATTTAAAATTGCTGTGATTGTATGACCATAGATTGTGCTTACTGTACCATGAACTAAGTTTTGTTCCCCCTATTTTGTAGTTAAATGTACGGTAACATTGGGAGATCCAAAAGAATAAATGGTGTACCTGGTTGACAGTGAGATTTTCTGTGTGCACTCCGACGCTCGCTTGCTCCTCTACTGATGCACGCGCTGACGTCACTACTCGGTGCCGGAAGTTATGTCAGCCGGCGCATCAGTACAGGGAGACAGCGAGCGTCGGAGTGCACACAGAAAATCTCACTGTCAACCAGGTACACCATTTATTCCTTTGGATCTCAGTCCAATGTTAATTTAAAAGCTGGCAGGATGGACTGGATCATGTCCCTGACCCTGGCCATTACCAGCGAGGGAGCCAGATTTCCACACGTAAGTGACTGCCTCGAGTATAAACCGAGGTCGGATTTTCAGGCTGATTTTTCAGCCTGAAAACCTCGGTTTATACTCGAGTATATACGGTATTTATTTTTTACCTAAAGTTCATATCTCTCCCCTGCTTAGCTGAGATCATAATCACTGAAGAGAGTCAGTGTAACAGCAGCTTGTAGTGAGAGACCTTCACAAACACAGTGACACTGCTTGTTGTCCTGTTACATTTCAGTTGCTTTAGTCTATATATTTCATAACAAAAAAAATCTTATATACATACAAAACCAGTGACTCAAATGGAACACTGATATAGTATATATAATACAGTAATACAGACTATATACCAAACAAGACACACAGTGCAATGTATGAATATATAGACTAAAGCAACTGAAATGTAACAGGACAAAAGCAGTGTCACTGTGTTTGTGAAGGTCTCTCACTACAAGCTGCTGTTACACTGACTCTCTTCAGTGATTATGATCTCAGCTAAGCAGGGGAGAGATATGAACTTTAGGTAAAAATAAATACCGTATATACTCGAGTATAAACCGAGGTTTTCAGGCTGAAAAATCAGCCTGAAAATCCGACCCTGGTTTATACTCGAGGCAGTCACTTACGTGTGGAAATCTGGCTCCCTCGCTGGTATGGCCAGGGTCAGGGACATGATCCAGTCCATCCTGCCAGCTTTTAAATTAACATTGGACTGAGATCCAAAGGAATAAATGGTGTACCTGGTTGACAGTGAGATTTTCTGTGTGCACCCGACGCTCGCTGTCTCCCTGTACTGATGCGCCGGCTGACATAACTTCCGGCACCGAGTAGTGACGTCAGCCGGTGCATCAGTAGAGGGAGCAAGCGAGCGTCGGAGTGCACACAGAAATCTCACTGTCAACCAGGTACAATTTATTCTTTTGGATCTCCCAATGTTACGTACATTTAACTACAAATAGGGGGAACAAAACTTAGTTCATGGTACAGTAAGCACAATCTATGGTCATACAATCACAAGCAATTTTAAATACCGGTATTTGTTTACGTTATAGTTACTCAGATTAGCGAGTCCCACTTTACTCTTGAGACCTCTTTTTCCATGTTGTGCTATGCTCACCAAACAAATTAAGGGTGCCAAGTAGGACATAGTTTTATATGCTTTAGTCTACTTTGGTATTTACTTGGTAATTTAAAAGCTGGCAGGATGGACTGGATCATGTCCCTGACCCTGGCCATTACCTGCCCAGTAAATTAGCCTGGAAAGGGTTCTACTCCTAACTCCTGATGGTTGTCATTGTGAGAGACAGATAAGAATGGGTGGGTTATTTTTGTGTAACAGGGCCAGGGAGGAAATCATCATTAATACATTATATTCCATCACATACATTTCTATCATCCACTGAACTGAGGGGGAGGGTATAGATGTTTGGAAACTACAACTCCCAGCTACTAAAGCATGCTGGGAGTTGTAGTTTCCAAACTCTGGAGTGGCTTTAGTTGTCTTTAAAATGGACAGCAGAATTCTCATACAGTAATAATCAAATCTAGTATGGTTATTACTGTATGGGAAATCTGCTGTCCATTTAAAGGGCAAATAAAAACTCAAACAATACAGATCAAGAAAGCAGTAGTGATAATAATTTCACCCTCGGTTTATACTCGGGTCAGTCATTTTTACTAGTTTTTCGGTGAACTTTGGTACCTCGGTTTTACTCGGGACGGTTTTTACTCGAGTAATACGGTAACATTAGCAAAGTTAGAGAACAGGGAGAGTTCAGTAACTTACTTGTAAAGAATCTCAGCACCACTTGTCCTCTCTCCCCCTCTGCCCCTCCCTTAGCATATTGCTACTTTATTCCACACTTTGATTGCTTGCAGTCTAGCTCTGGAAGGGAGGGGTCAACAGGATGTCAGCACTTCATTTAAAGTCCTTTCAACTGACAATGCTCGGACTCTGTATACAGCCCGTCACTGCTTGAGGGGGAGTAGACAGAGAGGGGAGGGGGACTACACAGCTTGGTACAAACTTCTGCCAGTGTGAAGAAATGAAGCCACACAGAAACATGAAAGTAAGGCAGCTTATACTAAGTGATCTATACATTGTATACAGACAAAGTTTTTTTTTCACTATAGTTGCCCTTTAAGTTTAGTTCTCCTTTAAGCTTTGGAACACAAAATTCTTGTTTCAAAAATGTGAGGAAAAAAATGAAAATGCTAAAATCCTCGAACGTTATGTAATTTTTGAAAAATTTCGGAAACACAGTTCAGACAAAATCTGAAATGCAGATTTCAAGAAAATCCACTAAGCCTGCGATCAAAGGATCTTGGAAATCCACCTCGGAACCAGGTTCAGATCAGGGGTTCCGGTCCATCTTTAGTAATAACCATCTTTAATTCGATTTCTGACATGTAGTTATTATAATGCATCTTCACTTAGTTTGAAGGTGGGATAGATATTGCATTTGAATATACAATGCTGGTGAATATTTAGAACTAACACATTAGTGATGCATAACATCATTTAACTTGGTAGCAAACCTCTATTATCGTTTAGCCCCAGTAGTCATACTCCAATAAATGTTATAACTTGAATACAAATAGAGCAGGTCTACAATCTTTGAATTTTTCTGATTAATGACCTACTTCATTCTCATGACATTACAAACTGGGTTATCTTCCTCCTAAAACTATTTTAAAAATCTAGGGGGATTTTTTTTTTTTTACATACAGTCTACAAAACCAAATCCCCAAAACATTAAATAATAGAAGCAAGATTTTATTTTGTATTCTAGATAAGACTTATAAAAGTCAAAAGAAACATAAAAGCCAAACAACTAGAATGGAAAGGTTATATGTACTTAAACTTTCAATTCTGGAACCAGCCCATACTTACCAAGGGGTGAACCAGCCCATACTTACCAAGGTGTGAACCAGCCCATACTTACCAAGGTTTGAACCGCCCATACGTACCAAGGTGTGAACCAGCCCATACTACCAAGGTGTGAACCAGCCATACTTACCAAGATGTGAACCAGCCCATATTTACCAAGGTGTGAACCAGCCCATACTTGCCAAGGTTTGAACTAGCCCATACTTACCAAGGTGTGAACCAGCCCATACTTACCAAGGTGTGAATCAGCCCATACTTACCAAGGGGTGAACCAGCCCATACTTACCAAGGGGTGAACCAGCCCATACTACAAGGGTGAACAGCCCATTTTTACCAAGGTGAAATAATAGGAACACACAGTAGAAAACTTTAAACCAGCCACTGAAAACTAATTGGGGGTAATGGAACCACAGATAATTTAAATTAAAGTTTTTTTACATTTAATATAGGCTTTTGAAAAGGTTTTGTTTTATTTAACTGGTTTTAGTCAACTACACTTTCATTTTACTTTCACATGTTGAACACCTCAACCTGAGTCCACCTGCACAACCAACATAAATCCTGTTTTTACTAAGTGTGAGTAAGGGGTACACTAGCATCTTTCTCATTTCCATACAGTTTTCAATCAGTTCGTAAGAGAATCACATGCCATGGGTGGGCATGTTGTGTGCACTGCGATCCATTTTGGAGCACATGCAATCAAATTTTTATGCAAAAATCATTTTATGCAGCACATTCTTGTACATGCACAAACACAGCATGTCTCAGCCAATCACAGGTGCCGCTGCCAGTCCGGCCCCTTCTGCAGCTTCCATGACAGAAAAAGCATGGAAGCTAAGCAGAAGTTAGTCGAGGGAAGGAGGGCTGGTAAGTAGGTTTAGCAGCACCTTTGAAAACTAAAAACCTTGCGAAGTCAAGGTTCGGGGGGGCAATTAGCCTAATCCTAAATGTGTTTGAGGGTGGACATACCCTTTAATAAGTTTCTACAAAATTCTACTTTATCAATGTGTAAAAAATAGTGCAAAAGAAAATCTAAAGCTGATGTTACATACACAGCATTTAGATGTACAGTTGCAATTAGGTAATGTATTGCTACTAAACGTATTCATGTTTTGTGAATTAAATTTACTGATCGAGCATAGAATAAAATATAAGCGCGCTCAGCTGTTTAAAAGACCCGCAGGGGTGGTGGGGGAGGTAGTTAGCCACTGGTTATTACCGAATCTAAGGGTTAGCAAACGCCATTCAAGTGTTATTGCCATTTGAATTTGGTGATAATACTCAAAGTAGCGTTCTGTAACCCTCGATTGCAGCAAAACCTTGAATATACTGAACACCCTATTCTAGGGTTATGGAGCTCTAAATTTGAGGGTTATCGATAATACGCAAATATGTCTGCAAGTTTGGAAAACCCCAAAAGTCGGAGAGTTTTAAAAGTTTCTACGAAATCAGAAATCTAGCTTGAACTCGGGTTCGAGTTCTGGTCATCCCTATTAAACACTAACTTTCCTCATGGTTGGGCAATTGTTGGGCTTCCGTGTTGAATTTTCGGGGTTACCAAAATCAATTGCCACATTCTAGGGTTATCGCCAAGTTTGAGGGTTAGGGAATTTTACATTCGAGGGCTATCGCCATATTCAAGGGTTACCGTAATACTCGAGTATAAGTCGAGGTTTTCAGGCTGTGAAAACAGCCTGAAAACTGAACCTCGACTTATACTCGAGTAGTCACTTACTGGTGAAGGAATCCGGTTGCCGCGTCCACTGATGGTCGCATCCACTGACGTCACGACTCGCGCCGGGAAATTAGACCGGCGCCGAGTCGTGACGTCAGTGGATGCGACCATCAGTGGACGCGGCAGCCGGATTCCTCCATCAAGATGTCGGGGGCCCGGACTCTCCTGCAAAGGTAAGGCATTAGTAGTAGTGTAGTGTAGTGGCAGGGTGAGAAGATGGGTGCAGGGAGTAGTGTAGTGTACTGTAGTAGTGTAGTGTAGTGTAGTGGCAGGGTGAGAAGATGGGGCAGGGAGTAGTGTAGTGTACTGTAGTAGTGTAGTGTAGTGTAGTGGCAGGGTGAGAAGATGGGTGCAGGGAGTAGTGTAGTGTACTGTAGTAGTGTAGTGTAGTGGCAGGGTGAGAAGATGGGTGCAGGGAAATAGGTTTTATTCCTGGGGCTGGACCTGGGGCTGGAGGGGAGACTCTACCCTCGACTTATACTCGAGTCAATTGGTTTTACTCATTTTTTAAGGTAAAAATGGGTACCTCGACTATACTCGAGTCGACTTATACTCGAGCATATACGGTACAAAAGCTGCGTTCAAAGGTTATTGACAAATTCAAGGGTAGCGAATGTTACATTCAAGTGTTATCGCCTTATTCGAGGGTTATGGCCCAATATCGAGGGTCACCGAACACTACATTCAAGGGTTATCGCCATATTCCAGGGATGCCAAAACCCCATTCGAGGGTTATTACCGAATTTGAGTGTTTGCGAATGCTCATTCGAGTGCTATCGCCGTTCACTAAACCTCAAATGTAGTGTTCTGTAACCATCGAATTCAGCGAAACCCTTGAATGTACCAAACACCGTATTCTAGGGTTATGGGAGATCTAAAGTTGAGGGTTATTGATAATGAGTGAAAATCTGTGAGTTTGAAAAACCTGAAAGTTGTAGTTCGTAGATTTCTAAACAGTCCATACGAAATCAGAAAATCCAGCTTGAACTCGGGTTTGAGTTTTGGTCTATCCCTATTAAACACTAACTTTCCCATGATTGGACAATTGTGGGCTTCTGTGTTGGATTTTCGAGGGTTACTGAAATCAATCTCCACATTTGAGGGTTATCGCCAAATTTGAGGTTATCGAATGCTACATTCGAGGGTTATCATCGTATTCAAGGGTTACCAAAAGCTGCATTCGAGGGTTATGGACAAATTCAAGGGTTAGCAAACCCTACATTCAAGTGTTATGTCTTATTCGAGCGTTACCAAAATCTGCATTCGGGGTTATGGCCGAATTTGAGGGTTATTGAACGCTACATTCAAGGGTTTGCATATTCCAGGGTTCCTAAAGAAAAGGATTTGAGGGTTAGCGAATGCCTCATTCAAGTGTTTTCGCTTTCACATAACCCTCGAATTCGCTAATAACCCTCAAATCTGATAACCTGAAATTCGCTCATAACCTCAAGTGTAGCATTCGCTAACCCTCAAATGCTGAATTCTAGTGTAATGGAGGGGTTTGTCAATTCGAAAATTTGAGAATTATCGACTTTTCGATAATTATCGAAAATATGTCCTTGAGTTAGGAAAACAGGAAAGTTTCCAGTTTGGAGAGTTCTAAAAAGTCAGAACTCATACAAACTCGGAACATTTGGTTCAAACTCAGTTTGCGTTCTAGTCCATCCCTAATTGTACTGCAAACTATAAAAACAGGGAGATTCAAAAAAAGTTCTTATCATCAAAAATGGTGCTAATTTTGCCCCAGATACTCATTTTGCCCCAGATACTGAAAGTTAACATCTGATTGGTTAGTGCAAAAATTTTAATGATAAGAACTTTTGTTGACTCTTCCTGTAAGTTAGGCTGTAGGATGTATAAACCACTCAGCTACTGTGTTCACCCATATACCTGATGAAATGGGAAAACAAAAGCCAGGAATCTATTTTCTGTTTTAATTAAAGGACATGTTCACCCTTAAAAAAAAACTGGGCAATAGTCAGTTACCTGCCACCAATCCCAACTTACATATTTTCACTTATTACCTGCATTACTAACCAGATATTTAACTATAATTATTGTCCCCATTCTGGCAGAGTACACTGGCCCCTCCTCCCAAGCAGTCAATCAAGGCTGTGAAAACTGACATCACAGCCAATGATTGACAGTTGTTTCATGTGCTCGTCTTCTCTGCACATGCACTGCTCATAAGCATATAAAAAAGGCTCGTTGAGCAGAGGAAGGAGGCAGATACATTTTCCGAAAGGAATAAACTTATCATTAAATATCTGATAACAAATGCATGTAATAAACCTGTAAAAATAGCAGTTGGGGTTGTGGGCAGGTAACTGAAAATTCACCAGGTTTTTTTTTGTTTTAAGGGTGGACATTACCTTTAAAATTCAAATTTGTGTCCTATCTGCTCTTGTAGGGCAGCAAAATGTTCACACCTGATTTCCTCAGGGAGAAAGAAATCCGTGCTCATTTGTACTTGTTGTGTTTTTGAAATGGTTCAAAATGCTCTGATAACTAGTTCTTCATAACTACGGAACTAGATAGATACACATTTATCAAGAGATGCTTAGTTATTTTTTATCTTCTAAAAAACACAAGAGGACAAATATCTTACAATACAAACCAATTCTCCTTTGCAAGATTTATTTTTATTGTTTTCTGTACAAATATTAATAAAAGAACAAAATCATATTTCTTACTCATGTAATCATGAGTGAAGATCACATAATACATGATAAAGAAGCAAATAAGAAAAATTGATCTTATAAAGAATTGCCAGACTTGAAATCAACAAATGCCCACAAAAATACTAAAAATACAAAGTGGCCTGTTTCTTGTTAGCAACCCTATACAATAATACAATAGTATGTGGTATGTGTCTGTGTTAAGATAACCCTGATGACAGCCTTGGCAATAAGGCTAAAACAAGTAGGTGACTACAGACCTACATGTGTTAAATAAGTCTTGAAATTCCCCTTGGAGTGCTCTGTGGACTATATCTACACACACACACACCATATGATTATTCTGCATATTATGGGTAAATTTTTGTTGGACACTGGTGGGAGGGGACTGTGTCAGGTGTATAAGGTGTATTGTTGTTTTAGTGTTATTTGGTTCCTGACGACAGCCCCTTGGGCTGAAAAGTGTAGAACTGGAATAAAGTTTTATTGCATTTAATGAGAAGACCCCTTTTGAGTGCTTTCCCTGCATAAATGATAATTGTGTTATTGGATATGAGGAGTGGTGACAGGCAATACCCTTTCCTCCAGTGAGGTGCTGTTTAAAAAAGTCCGGGGGGGGGCTGTTTTATAGTGTGTTATGCTCATATTACTGCGTTAATGGTTTATTGATTGTGTTTAGCACTACAGCATTTGACTATATGTTGCACATGGTACATATAGTGTGGGTGAGAGAGTGTGTGACAGTACTGCATGGGAGCTTTGGATTGTGTGGGTGTGTGCCTTTGAGTGACAGATGAGGTGTAGCAGCTCCTACAAATCACAGCATATTCAAAGGCTTATATCTCAGGGACTATGAAGAATTTAAAGAAACTAAAGGTATGGTTGGGATGACTTATAGGATACATTAGAAGAAATTAAAAAAAAACAATTTTCTCACTATAATTGCCCTTTAATTTTTTTAAAATCCTAATGTGAAAGCTTTTCTCCCCAGAATACCTATACATTGAAAGATTCTTCTCTAGTTATTTGCATTTAGTAGATATCAGTAATAGATTCTATAACAAAGGAGACTTCCATGTTGTTGCTAGAGATGTCCGAACTTCGCAAAATCCGGTCCGCTCGAGGATCCGCGAATTTTCGAAAAAATTAGAAAATTCGAAAATCCGCGAGCGGACCCGTTTAAATGAAAAATATTCTCGAAATTACATGATTTCTCGTATTTTCGAAAATACGAGAAATCTCGTAATTTCGAAAATTTTCGAAAACGTATTTCCCGAAAATACGAGTAATCCTCGTAATTTCAAAAATTTTCGAAAATACGTATTTACGAAAATAAGACATCCTCGTATTTTCGAAAATTTTCGAAAATCTGTATTTTCGAAAATTTTCGAAGGGCTGCAGTACGCATGCCAAACTTCTCCCGGAGGCCAGGTAGGAGGCAGAGTCCTATATGGACTCTGCTATCCTCCTGGTGGGCAGTTTTTGGGACTTTGGGGGGGACTACAGGAGAACCTTATAGAGCTGGGATGTGAGGTAAGGATTAAACTACACTACATGATGGGGCCCGTAGTTGGGGGTACTATAGTTTTGGGGGTGGACATGCCCTTTAACAATAAGTTATCATTGGTATTTATACCATAAATGCAGGTGGAATCTTCGGATTAGTTCATTTCCATTGACTTTAATGGGTCCACCAAAAATCCGCGAATCTGTAAATGGAATAGATTTTTGAAGTTCGGACATCTCTAGTTATCACTTTGGAAACAAACACACATTCATATCTGTATTGGGTTTTCTATATAACCTATAATAAATTATCAGGATTATTCAATAAAAGTTCTTATCATTAAAAAAAGGTGCTAATTTTGCCCCAACCAATCAGATGTTAACTTTCAAATGTTAAATAATATCTGATTGGCTGGGGCAAAATTAACAATAAGAACTTTTATTGAATCTCCCTGTATATGTTTTTGAAACGGTCACAAAATCTTTACAACTTAAATAAATCTGATGCATTTGATATCTTATAAGGTAATATAGCAGAACACACTGGAACTGTACAGTATATCAGGCAGAGATCCTTAAATGTATTTTATTTCCTTAAGCAACTACATATAGTTGTAAACTATACATTAGTTATTACTGTACGTATTTGTAGAGGAGTTAAAAATAGAAGTTATCACAGGGAAGTCTAACTATTATCTGCAGAGCCTCACAATTTCCTTCTAAATATTCATGAAGTCATCCCATCAAGCAAGTGCTAATCTGGTATTTTAGTTAAGACAGCACTCCAGAAAGATGTCAATCCACTCAATGGGTGGTGCACAAAATGATTCACCGAGATCTTTTATATATAAATGTAAAAAAAGAAAAGAAAAAACTAAACCAAAAAGTGAGGCAAAAAGTAGGAAATATTCTCCCTAAGCAAGAATATTGCAAATTTTTATCTACTGTAGGTTTCTTAAAAGAATCAAATTGTCAATGCTTTTTCAAGCCTGTAAATTTCCTTTTTTTTTCTTTGACACTTACTATAAGAAAACGACATTTGTTGTTCAATGCATGGCGATACTATAAGCTCATTATATGCAAGGAGATTTTTTGGGATATAAAAATAACCTTCTAAACAGGACAGTACACAATGCCTTTATACCATTCCTTTTTTTTTTTATACACTCAGGGGGATCACGAGCGACCACAATGCTCTTTTTTAGGGTTAAAGTCGTGCTGACAGTTCCAATTTCATTTATTGAGACATTATCCCATAGGCTGCACGAGTATCAGAAAAGACACTTGTGCAGCCGCCTCTAGCCATGCAGCTCCTTAAGCTGATAGGTGGCGTTAAATACTTACGCGAGGGTGAGATTCAGTTAGAGCCATGCAAGTTATTGTCCTGACTGTGTGATCTGGGATTTGTGGATTTGCTAATGCACATGTATTTAGGCAGGTCTATGGCAGAGAGCATAGGCAATGTATTAGAAAATCAAGATCATCTATTATATCATAAATTGTGTGTGGTCTGCACCACCTAAATCTGATAGGGTAACACACTACTTACTGTGCGGGGTTCATAAGGGTCAATTACAAACCCAAACACCCACCAATGAACAAAGACATTCAAAGAATGGATGTGGCACAACCTTGTATCAAATATTAAAGTTACTCAAACAGATACTTTATTGTATCTTAAAGCATATAAAACACCAATGCTATAAAAAGTCAATATATTGTGAATTAACATGCTCATAGGTGTCCTTACAGGAGGTTGAATCTATTACGTAGCAGTGTCCACCATATCAGGACTTTAATATACACAAAGTTCAATTGTTCAGTGGAATCCCACCAGGTAGCTTGTGAGGTGCACTCCCTGTAGCCTGTGCCACATCAGGTAAACATCAATTCCATTTCAGTTCATAGGGAAGCACACTCAAATAGAATATTGTTACAGCAATTCCATTTATTTAGTGCTCAACACACAAACAAGGTACACAACGTGAAAAGCTTGGGTACTCACTATCCAATATCTCGGGGCGATAACTGACATTTCAGTGTATTGGTCGATTGTCCCAAAATATTAGATTTTTTTTCAGGGGGCCATGACCGATGTCCTAACATTTACTCATCCGAATTGGACACGCTGGAAAACCACAACTGATCAGGTGGTCCTCTGTGGACTGCACGCTTGCTCATGGGAACTGGGAACTGTCATCCACAGCTACTTTTGCTGCACCCGACAGTGTTTTGTCACTAGCGAGTGTCCGGTCAGCTGGAAAGAGCACATTCCATGGTGTCTACTCAGTTTAAGGGGACATTAAACTTACAGTCCAATTGTTGCAAAATGTCAAGTCACTGTTTACTAGAGATGGGACAAGGAACCCCTAGGTTCTGAAATCCGAAAGATCTGACATATCCTCCGGATTTTGGGACTTCAGGACACATTTTTGAAAATATGTTCGAAGACCACTTTTGAGTTTCCGAACGTATTTTCAAAAATCGAACGTTCAAGGTTAATTTCGATAATTATCAAAAATAGCATCGAACGGTCGAAAATCTCTAAAATATGATCGGAAACTCGAAAGTGGTCTCCGAATGTATTTTTTTGAGGATTGTCGAACGATCAAAAGATATTTTCGAAAATTAGCAAAAATTGTTTCGTACATTCAAAAATCTTTGAAAATGTGTTCCAAAATCCGGAGAATACATCTGGATTCGGAAGGATCTTTCAGATTTCGAAACCCGAGGGGATCCCATCTCTAGTAAACAGTGACTTGGCATTTTGCAACAATTGGACTGTAGGTTTAATGTCCCCTTAAACTGAGTAGACACCATGGAATGTGGTATCTACTATGTAGTTTCGGCCATCTATACTGTTTACACACAGAGCTTTAGATCTAAAGATAACAAAGGAATTATAAACAGAGTTAACACTCCTGTTTATGTACATTTGTAAAAGTGCATAGCAGACTATGGTGAATAATTGGTATTAATTATATTTTTGTTCTGTTTTTGAATACTCCAAGTAGCCTAAATAAATCCTATTGTACTTTTGAATATGGGTAGTTGTCTGTTTTGATAGCTACAATTTACTCCCTATGGGCATAAAGACTTAGAAAGCAATTGTTTACTGGCAAATTGTGCAGTACCCGCTTAAAGCTTTTGAAATCAAGTAAGAAAAGTCTTGAATTTCAATATCTCAATAGGATATTAAAAAAATGACTCCAATTAAATTGATAAATACTCTGGCTGCGAAGACTGTGTAAATAATTCAGTAATGTATAGCTACAAGGAGTGAAAAGAATATTTTCAGAATAAAATAATGAAATAGACGATTAGCTGCGAAATTCACCACTTATACAACAATAGCAATGGATTAAACGCACACATACAGAGTGTAACATATAAACCGAGTGATTTGGGTATGCAAAAATGCATTGTTTTTTTAATAAATAAAACATATAACAAATCATATATTTATATGTGCTTAAAGATATGCAGAAATAATTGCTTCAAATATATACAATGACCCAACCGGGTCATTCAACTGAAATGGCCCTCTGCAAAGTCACAAATGACCTACAAGCTGCCAAAGGACAGTTCTTGACCCTCATTGTCCTTGACCTATTGAGTGCCTTTGATACTGTGGACCACTCTCTTCTTATGCAGATTCTATATTCGCTGGGCATCCAAAATCAAGCTGCGGCGTGGTTGTCTTCTTATCTCTCTAACTGATCTTTCTCTGTCTCTTTTGCTAATAAGACTTCCTCTCCTGTTCAGCTTAGTGTGGGGGTCCCTCAGGGCTCGGTTTTAGGACCCTTGCTGTTTTCCCTCTACACTATCTCTCTGGGAGAAATAATCAGTTGTTTCAGTTTTAAGTATCACCTATACACTGATGATACCAAAATTTACTTGTCCCCCCCCGCACTAACCTCTGAAGTTCAATCCCAAATCCATAGGTGGATTTTATGTAAGGCTAAGACTTCCCAAATGAAATTGCAGCAAAAATAGAAGACGCATTTAAAAAAAACCAAAATTGGTTACTTTTGGCATTGGGGGGAGATTATCCGTTTATCTTGTCTGTGTGACACCCGTATCTCGCACTGTGCAGATAGCTACATGGCACCACGCATGATGTCACGCAGTGTGCGGATTGCTTCATGGCGCAGTGCCACTTCATGGTCATGCGCCAATGACATCACCATGCGACGGAATTTGGACTTTATTTAACCGCACTCCTTTTTTAGAGTGTGGCTGGTGTGAGAGTTTGTGGCTCACAGAATTCTTCCAGCCCTGGTAGGAGCCCCTGAAGAAGGGAAACCTGGCCTGTAGGAATTGGTAGCTCTCACTGAGGGTGAGCTGCTTGGTAGGGGGAGCTCTGGATGGCCATGACTATCAGGGCGATGTAGGAGTAGGGTATAGGGGAGCTTCTCTGGGCTCCCCTGGCGCGTAGTCTGACAGGTCCCGACGGACCTTGTCTACTATGCGCATGCGCGATCTATGCGCATAAAAGACAAGGTCCGTCGGGACCTGTCAGACCAAGCGCTGGGGGAGCGAGCGAGCGGGTAAGTTTCTTACCTTCTCTCCTGGCTCCTGTGTGTTCTATTGAAGAACGGAAGGTAAGGCACAGCTCCTTTACCTCCCGTTCTTCAATAGAACTGGATTACCAAAACTTATAAAAACGAGTGGAGATACCCTTTAACCAATGTATGGAATTGTATTTAATTTAATATTTGGCTATCTGTATAATGGCTTGCACATATCCCCTTGTTTGTATACTTGTTTGTACATTTTATAATGTACAGCATTGCGTGCCCAGGTGGCGCTTTAAAAAATAAAATTATACATACATACATACATACATACTAAAAGACAGATATAAATATGCTTGGAAACTGGACCCATTTGCTCGTGCTGAAACACCGCCAACTACACTATGATTGGCTATCAGAGTGACATTTCTTTTCCTAGTTTTAAATACAAATCCTCCTACTTGCAATACTAACTTTGGCCACTGTGTGGCGCAAATCGCAGGACTTAGTTACTTGCAAGTGAAAGGAAATGTAGGCATGTGCTTTACTTTATTGGCCTGTACTGTGAAACGAATGGAGAACAGCTCTGCCTGCCTCAACTGCCACTGTATTTGTGGGGTTTACTGTAGATGGACACTCTGTATTGGGGGCTTACTGTATATGGACACTGTATTGGGGGGATTACTGTATATGAACACTCTATATTGGGGGGATTACTGTATATGGACACTCTGTATTGGGGTATTACTGTATATGAACACTCTGTATTGGGGGATTACTGTATATGGACACTCTGTATTGGGGTATTACTGTATATGGGCACTCTTTATTGGGAACTTACTGTATATGGACACTGTATTGAGGTATTACTGTATATGGACACTGTATTGGGGTGTTACTGTATATGGGCACTCTGTATTGGGAACTTACTGTATATGGACACTGTATTGAGGTATTACTGCATATGGACACTGTATTGGGGTGTTACTGTATATGGACACTCTGTTTTGGGGGATTACTGTATATGGACACTCTGTTTTGGGGGATTACTTTATATGGGCACTCTGTATTGGGGTTACTGTATATGGACACTGTATTGAGGTATTACTGCATATGGACACTGTATTGGGGTATTACTGTATATGGACACTCTGTTTTGGGGGATTACTGTATATGGACACTCTGTTTTGGGGGATTACTTTATATGGGCACTCTGTATTGGGGTTACTGTATATGGACACTGTATTGAGGTATTACGGCATGATGGAACACTGTGTTTGGGTATTACTGTATATGGACACTCTGTTTTGGGGGATTACTGTATATGGACACTCTGTATTGGGGGATTACTGTATATGGACACTCTGTATTGGGGATTACTGTATATGGACACTGTATTGGGGGACTTACTGTATATGGACACTCTGTATTGGGGGCTTACTGTGTAAGGAAGCTCCATATTGGGGGGGGGGGGGCTTACTGTATATGGCCAATCTGTATTGGGCGGCACTTACTGTGTCTTAGCACTCTCTATGTAGGAAAACTTACTGTATATTAACACTGTGTGGGGGAATTTACTGTGTGCTTACACTTACTGTATATTAACTGCCGCCCATGTGATGAACAGTGAAAGTCGTTTACGGGAGGTTGCACATCGGTGGATTCGTGATTCTTTTTAAGAATCGGGGGGTGGCTAGTATAACAATAAAATATCAGACACAAACATCTAATCTCCTACCTATACTGTAAAATTAGCTTTGATTTATGTTTTTGGTTCAAAAGCTGTGCAGTGTTTGGTATACAGAACATGGCATTTTTGTATTTTGATGGGATATACTGTATCACGGTGACCTACATTCTAATCAAGTATTGGTTACTAAAGCAACAGGGAATGTTGAAGTTAATTTAATATGGGACAATATTTTTAAAGAAGCAATATCACTTATTTACTATATCCCTCAATTATAATGGTTTTGAATTTCCGATAATCATCGGAAATTTACGAACATACAGGTTTCTTCAATAAAAGTTCTTATCGTTAAAAATGGTGCTAATTTTGCCCCAACCAATCAGATGTTTGCTTTCAAATTTTAAATAACATCTGATTGGTTGGGGCAAAATTAGCACCATTTTTAACAATAAGAACTTTTATTGAATCTCCCTGAAAGTTCTTATTGTTGAGGTCTGTGACCTCAAACCTGATGGCACCGGGCTGTTGATTGCTGTGGCCATTCATTTACAGTGCAGTTTTAAAATAGCCATAAATTAAATATAACAATCAGTATTTTTATGACACAGGATTCATTTTTTAAATAAATGCCACACCCTAAATAATGCCCACAGTGATAAAACAATGAGAGTAATAAAGGACAGGATTTTAGAGCAATGTATTTCATTAACAGAAAGTACAAGCAGTGTTTTGTTAATAGTTAAATGGCAATTACACTGTAAAAGAAAACTTTTTAAAAAGATAAAGTACACTAGCTGCAAAAGGGAAATTGGATTGATTATTCAAACCTCATAATATATTTTGATGAGGAGCACCACCATGTTCAATTTTCGTCTGCAAGGTTAATATCCTGGGCTTTCCTGTATTAAAGTAAGCACTGAAGCAATGGCGAAGCCTTACAGAAGAATATATCTTTGATCTGGCACCTAGTGATGGACCCGAATCAGAGTTTGGGTCGAACTGTATGAGTTCAGATGAACTTGAACTATCTGAACCAGTTTGTGTTCGAACTAGTTTGGTTTTCCAAACTGGCAGACTTATTTTCAATAATTATCAAAAAATTTGATAACTATCGTATCTAACGTTTTCATTCGGTAATTCTTGAATGTATCATTCGGTAACCCACCAATGTAATGTTCGATGTTTGATAACACACGAATGCACTGTTCGATTTTCAATAATCCTCGAATGTAGTGCTCGATTTTCAATTACCCTCGAACATAGCCTTCAAATTCAGTAACCCTCAAATGTAGCATGTGGAAAACCGACAATTACCAGATCTTTGAGAAAGAAGTGTTTAAACAAGTTTTGGTAGTAGGTACATGTTCTCCAGGCCATTTCCCAGGTGATATATATATATATAGAAATTGGATAGTATACATCCAGGCAGAGTGTAACTAGAGACCAAATTAATTCAATACATACAAAAAATAGAAGCCTAGTGCACATCCAGTTAATTTGCTTATATTTTACTTTACCATTGTATTACGACTTAAAAAGCCTGCCCTTCTCTCTGGATAAATTAAAGCCATTAGTTGCATAACTTGGCCAAATTATTTTAAGCCCAGCAACCACTTCACGGTTTGCTTTATTCTGCTGGGTCCTAACCTTTAACCTTTTTTACTTAAGTAACTTTTTACCTTCTTAAGAGACGTAATTCTCAAATTTGTCTTTATATCAGTACCTGCCTTTTATGGGATGAAAGTTCCTGCTGCTCTTTCGCTTGCTTTCTTGGGACTATCTCTCCAGCTTTCAGTACTTGAACATATGACCCACTGTGGGTGGAGTTCACTTTTACCAGAGGCTTGGTCAAACCCCCAATGCAACAAGCAATATATATATATATATATATATATATATATATATATAGAGAGAGAGAGAGAGAGAGAGAGAGAGAGAGAGAGAGATTAGGAAGATACTCCAAATAGAGTGCAAACTAGAGACCAAATTAATTCAATACATACAAAAAATAAAAGCCTAGTGCACATCCAATTAATTTGCTTATATTTTAAAGCCTGCCCATCCCATAAAAGGCAGGTACTGATATAAAGACAAAGTTTGAGAATTACGTCTTTTAAGAAGGTAAAACGTTACTTAAGTAAAAAAGGTTAAAAGTTAGGACCCAGCAGAATAAAGCAAATCGTAAAGTAAAATATAAGCAAATGAATTGTGCACTAGGCTTCTATTTTTTGTATGTGTTTTTTTGTATGTGTAAGCAGAGCAGTGTTAATGGTGAGGCTGTGCAGAAAGTATAAGTGTCACAGACACTACAAAGAGGCAGTGAGTAAGGGAGGTTTGGAGCAATTAGGAGCACTTACTAAACATTAATCATTTACTGACAAAGCAGGCACAGATAAATATCTGAGTACCACCATTTTCTCTCAAATTTTAATTTCAGATAATGTTAAGTTGTTTGAGTGAGTATAGTGATTCTCTTTAATGCGGTATTGTAGGTGACTTTAAAGCTGCAAATCCCTGGTTCTTACCTTTCCACGATCCCTCAATGCATTACCGTATGTAATCTGGTTTATGTTCGATATAGCGGGGAAAGGTAAGCAGCGGGAATTTTTTTTATATTTAATTTCCCTATATTTGCACTGCCTTCTCCTTTAAAGGGTCACCATACTCATTCAAACAACTTTACCTTATCTGAAATTACAAGTTGAGAGAAGTAAAATAGTGGTACTCACATATTTATCTATGCATGAGAGCTACATGAGCAGTAACTGAGAGATCTTTGGCTCCTCCCATAGAATGGACTTCCCATCATTAACATATGCTTTTCAATGTCAGAGAATGGGAGGTGAGTCAGTGACTGGGCCCCATGTGGCCCCACCCACTTGCAGGTGCCATGGGCCCCACCCATTCACGGGTGCCCACTCGCGGGTGCCCACTCGCAGGTACCGTGGCCCTGCCCACTCACAGGTGCCTAAGCCCCGCTCCCACTCATGGGTACCTAAACCCCGCCCGCTCAGAGGTGCTGTGACCCCCCTGAAAACTGTGGAAACAGCCTTTTCAGACAGCGTGAGAATTAAGAGCTGTATTTTCACATAGTGAGAGAGAAGGGCTGTAGATTCCCTTACCTTCTCTGCAGCTGCAGGTCCTTCACACAGCAGAGAGGAGGAGGGACTTCCTGTCTCCCTCACACACTGAGGGAGTCTGAGGCTGTGCTTGCCTGCTGCACTGCGCAGGAGAAGCCTTCGGAATGTCACATGTCAGCCTTCCACCCATTAACTTTCTGGTCAGTTATTTCTTTATATCTTGGGTTGTGGAGCACGTAGAGAGGTGGTTGATGGCTCGTTTTAAAGGTAGGAAACCGGCCTTTCATTTAAACTCAACTTGTTTGGAGACCACAGTTCCCCTTTGATATTATGAAATGACCTGGATGACTGAAAAACTTCATAAAACTTTTTGGTTTAAAAAAGTTAATGTAAAGGAAATTTAAAACATTTCAGTAAAGACATTGCTTGATCTTCTAAATTAACCAAAACAAGTTAATGTATGTCTGGAAACGTTTCATGATAACATTTTCTGCTACGTTTCATGCAAACATTACCGATAATTAAATAATTGTAAAACTCACAAGTAAAATAAGACTTTTAATGTTTTGTAAAATCCTTTTAAAGTAGTTAAATTATGTAGATTAGCGTTTACAATTGTGACCGCTAAGCAATTAACTTTCCATTGAAAATGGAGGATATCATTTATAAGGTCATTGTGAATTGGGTTACATAGAAAAACACTTAATACATAATGCCTTAAAATGCTTATTTAATAGTAAGGTGGTCAAAATACAAAACTAGGAGACATATGGTATATAATTATGAGTAAAATATTCTCTATTATTTATTATAATTTATTATTTTTTACTAATAAAAAAATATTTATTATTAATTTATTATTAGAGACAGAGACAGATTTAGATTTTTTCCTTCCATAGGTCTGCTAGCTAGAGATGGACACAAAACCGAACTCGAACCCAAGTTCGAGACGAAATTTATGGGTTTGAACGAACTCAAACTATTCAAACTAGTTTGTACTCAAACTAGTTTGATTTTCAAAATCCTGGAATGCATGAAAAAAGTTTAACAGCGATTCCAAAAATCCTTGAACACCCGGGGATTCCTGAAATCAGCTGCTCAAGGATTGCCGAATGGCCAACAATCCCGTGGCTGGGTGTTGGGGGTCCTGCAGCTTGAAACCGGGACTCCCTCCCATGTCCTTACAAGGACCGTTGTGGCCCTGATAAGAACCCTTTGGGGCTTAAAGGGTCTTGCAGCTCGAAATCGCCCCCCCTCCCTGGCACTTATAAGTGCCTTTGCCACACTAAGAATTGCCCTTATGGCCCTAAGAAGGGCCCTTTGGGGCTTAAAGGGTCCCACAGCTTAAACTGGGACCCCCTCCCCTGCACTTATAAGTGCCCTTATCGCCCTGAAAAGGGACCATTGGAGCTTAAGGGTTCCCGCAGCTCAAACCGGGACCTCCCTCCCCGGCACTTATAAGTGTCTTTGCGGCACTAAGAAGTGCCCTTGTGGCCCTGACAAGGGCCCTTTGGGGCTTAAGGGGTCCCACAGCTTGAACCGGGACCCCCCTTTCCCGGCACTTATAAGTACCCATGCCGCATTGACAAGTGCCTTTGCGGGGGGTCCTGCAGCTCGAAACCAGGACCCCCTGGTCCTAAAAAGGCCTTTTCAGGTCTTGACGTCTGCTTGTCGGTGACACCAACTCCACTGATGTCACCAACGCCGGCCAATGTCACTGACACCACCGGTGCTGGCGGCATCAACGTTGCTGGTGTTGCCCATATAAAGAATCTTCTTCTTTATATAGGCTTGCAGAATTACCAAATCCAATTGTGATTGGTTAAGATTTCAATGCTGCAATAATATGATCACACATTAACCAATCATATTTGAAGATTATTTTTCATAGCCTAGGTGGTCTAGTGAGAAAATTCGTCCCTGATTAGAGATTACCAATAGTGTTTCAGCATAGGAATGTGCCAGAGTTCTGACTATAACCTGGATTCGGCTTGAATTCTTGGTTCAGAATTCAAAATCCTGCCTGACGTAACTAAAGAAAGAATTTAGATGCAGAACTATCGAAAATTTGATGTCCCGATGTCCGGTTATAGAACCCAATGGTAGAATGGATCCTGGTGGGTTCTTTTCTGTCTATTGCAGCATACTGAAGATATATATATATATTTTATAAGAAATGAAACTGAAATAACTGTATGAAAAAAAGCCAAAAGGGAGCAAAAAATCTGAAATATTCCAATTACATTAAAGATAAAATAGCAACGATGACTTACTGTACATGGCTCATGACCTGAAAAATGATCCTGGGGGATCTTTCAAGCTTCCACATTTCACATTCGATAATCATCCCATGTTTCGAGGGTTGACAAATAATAAAAAATTCTGTATTTTTCCCATACACAGAATCAAGAGCCCAAGGGGTTGGTACTGCTAATGCTGTGGTTGGATGATTTAAGTTCATATGGCTGAATTATTTGCACACGAAACATGGGATGATTATCGAATGTGAAATTATGGCCCTAAGAAGGGCCCTTTGGGGCTTAAAGGGTCCCACAGCTTAAACTGGGACCCCCTCCCCTGCACTTATAAGTGCGCCTTATCGCCTGAAAAGGGACCATTGGAGCTTAAGGGTTCCCGCGCAACACAACGGGACCCCCTCCCCGGCACTTATAAGTGTCTTTGCGGCACTAAGAAGTGCCCTTGTGGGCCCTGACAAGGGCCCTTGGGGCTTAAGGGGTCCCACAGCTTGAACAGGGACCCCCCTTTCCCGGCACTTATAAGTACCCATGCCGCACTTGACAAGTGCCTTTGCGGGGGTCCTGCAGCTCGAAACCAGGACCCCCTGGTCCTAAAAGGCCTTTTCAGGTCTTGACGTCTGCTTGTCGGTGACACCAACTCCATGATGTCACCAACGCCGGCCAATGTCACTGACACCAACGGTGCTGGCGGCATCAACGTGCTGGTGTTGCCCATAAAAGAATTTCTTCTTATATAGGCTTGCAGAATTACCAAATCCAATTGTGATTGGTTAAGATTTCAATGCTGCAATAATATGATCACACATTAACAATCATTTGAAGATTATTTTTCATAGCCTAGGTGGTCTAGTGAGAAAATTCGTCCCTGATTAGAGATACCAATAGGTTTCAGCATAGGAATGTGCCAGAGTTCTGACTATAACCTGGATTCGGCTTGAATTCTTGGTTCAGAATTCAAAATCCTGCCTGACGTAACTAAAGAAAGAATTTAGATGCAGAACTATCGAAAATTTGATGTCCCGATGTCCGGTTATAGAACCCAATGGTAGAATGGATCCTGGTGGGTTCTTTTGTCTATGCAGCATACTGAAGATATATATATATTTTATAAGAAATGAAACTGAAATAACTGTATGAAAAAAAGCCAAAAGGGAGCAAAAAATCTGAAATATTCCAATTACATTAAAGATAAAATAGCAACGATGATTACTGTACATGGCTCATGACCTGAAAAATGATCCTGGGGGATCTTTCAAGCTTCCACATTTCACATTCGATAATCATCCCATGTTTCGAGGGTTGACAAATAATAAAAAAATCTTGATTTTTCCCATACACAGAATCAAGAGCCCAAGGGGTTGGTACTGCTAATGCTGTGGTTGGATGATTTAAGTTCATATGGCTGAATTATTTGCACAATTTCGATACATTCTGAAAACCGAAATGAATCTCGAAAATCTTTGATAGTTTCCACAAATTTTATTAATTCTGAAAATCAAATTCCAAATTCAGAAATCCTCAAACGTTCGTTTTCGAAATTTATAAAAAAAAAAAGTTTTAGAAATTAGAAAAATAGGATCCAAAAAGTCAGAGTCTGTTTCAGCTCTGTAGAATCCGATTTGAAATCAGGTTTTGGGTTCACGTCCATCTCTACTATATACCAACTGAAATTCAGTGGATGAAGGATGAGTTTGCTAGTATGTATATAACAGAAATATAATATGCAGTAAAAAGTCAGGAATATGCAGGAAATTATAGTTACACTCTCCTAATTATGTTTAATCTTAAAAAACATGAATACATTGAAGTGAAGTGAGAAGGGTTTAATGGTTAGATCAAAGGAACTTGGAAACTCCTTGGAAATGTTACTTCAAAAGCAATGTTTCAATACCTTTAAAACTGTGAAAGCAAACTACAGTACAGTATATGCATCAAGAAAGTTAGTACACAAACACTGAAATAGTGTTCTTGGAATTTTGATAAAATTTGGAGTTTTTTAAAGGAAATCTAATCTCTTCCTGACTCCAAATGGCAATCGAAAATTATCTCTGAATAAACCAAAACTGCAGTATATGTATTAATACCAGTAATTATCAGTATTATATAGTATCCCTGTACCAACCAGAAGTACAGTATATGAATTAATACCAGTAATTATCAGTATTATATAGTATCCCCGTACCAACCAGAACTACAGTATATGTATTAATACCAGTAATTTTCAATATTATATAGTATCCCCGTACCAATCAGAACTACAGTATATGTATTAATACAGAATTCTCAATAATTTATAGTATCCCCGTACCAATCAGAACTACAGTATATGTATTAATACCAGTAATTCTGAATATATATAGTATCCATGTACCAATCAGAACTACAGTATATGTATTAATACCAGTAATTCTCAATTATTATAGTATCCCTATACACCCATACTACAGTATGTATTAATACCAGTAATCTCAATATTATATAGTATCCCTGTACCAATCAGAACTACAGTATATGTATTAATACCAGTAATTCTCAATATTATATAGTATCCCCGTACCAATCAGAACTACAGTATATGTATTAATACCAGTAATTCTGAATATTATATAGTATCCATGTACCAATCAGAACTACAGTATATGTATTAATACCAGTAATTCTCAATATTATATAGTATCCCTCTACCAACCATAACTACAGTATATATGATTAATACCAGTAATTCTCATATTATATGTATCCCTGTACCAATCAGAACTACAGTATATGTATTAATACCAGTAATTCTCTATATTATATAAATCCCTGTACCAACCAGAAATACAGATATGATAATACAGTAATTCTAATATTAAATATTATAGTATCCCTGTACCAATCAGAACTACAGTATATGTATATAACAGTAATTCTCAATATTATATAGTATCCCCGTACAATCAGAACTACAGTATATGTATTAATACCAGTAATTCAATATTATATAGTATCCCCGTACCAACCAGAACACAGTATATGTATTAATACCAGTAATTCTGAATATATATAGATCCATGTACAATCAGAAAAACGACAGTATATGTATTAATACCAGTAATTCTCAATATTATATAGTATCCCTGTACCAACCATAACTACAGTATATGTATTAATACCAGTAATTCTCAATATTATATAGTATCCCTGTACCAACCAGAACTACAGTATATGAATTAATACCAGTAATTCTCAATATTATATAGTATCCCCGTACCAACCAGAACTACAGTATCTGTATTAATACCAGTAATTCTCAATATTATATAGTATCCCTGTACCAACCAGAACTACAGTACCAGTACCAGAAATTTTCTTTCTTTTTTTTTTAGTTTAAGAAACATATCCAGATCACTTTTATAGCTATTCAATGAATTTGCCATTACAACATCGGAAGACAGTTCCAGTTTCACTTTTCTCACTGTAAAGAAACCTTTCCTAACGTAAAGATGAAACTTATTTTCTTCCAATCTTAAAGGATGTTCATGCGTTCTCTGATGACCTATTCGTGAACAAAACACCCGAGAGTTTATTGTAAGGCCCATTAATATATTTGTATAAAGTGATCATATCCCCACACAAACTACGCTTTTCCAATGTAAACATGGAAATGTTTTATTTGCCCTTCTCTACATATGGGATTCCAAAACTGCACCACATATTCCAAATGAGGCTTTACCAGTGCCTTATAAAGAGGGAGAATAATATTTTACCCCCACCTACCCCTAACCCTAACCCCTTCCTAAAACACACTGTAACTGTTTGGAACCAAAACTTATTACCAGCCCCTTATTAATAACTCCCCTACTCACAATCTATAACAAACTACATTCTGACTTGGAGAAAGAAGTATGCTCACGGTAGTTCAACATCATGCATGCAGTAGATGTTCTCTTTTACAACCATAAGGGAAAAGAACAATTGCAATTAAAAAGTAATTTGCAACATGTCTGATTCAAAAAAAAGCTCCAACTGTCCTACTGCCTGCCTGGTATTTGGTATGAATCATGATTCATCACAGGACATCGCAAAGACAGGACATCGCAAAGACAACAATTATTATTTTTGCTGTATTTATAAAGCTGACCATTTCGGATCTGAAAAGTAGGTCCATAGAGATGTGTGCACTGCAGCAACTCTGTATTCATTGCGTTTAGTCAGGTATTGCAGCGATAAGATAATGTAAAGGTCAAAAATTAATCTTAGTAAAAGTAGAAATCGTATTACAGTAAATACAGGGGAAAAAAAATCTAACACTCCCCTGGATCCATATTAGTATTAAGAAACTCTCCACAATGTACTGACACCATCCAAGGACCCACCGCCAGGCTAGATATACGGGTACTTAAATGTTTTCTCCACCGCATACTCAAGTTTCAACGGCAGGACTTAATGCAAGAACACATCTGCGTTTTATCAATACAATAGAGCAGCTACTGCAATAATAAGCAGAGATAAGCAAAATGTTGATAGGCTGCGGTAATAACTTTTCATCACCGGTTTTCGCCACTTCATAAATTGCATTGTCACAATTTGTCCAAAAAGACGGTGAGAACAAGCTTAAGAACCTTTATAAATATTCCCCTAGGTTACAGCATTATGTATATTAACGTAATTGAAGCAATTTTTTCAGCTTTGTGTTGTGGGAGATTTCCTTTTTTATGCAGTCTCAGTAATTGTGTGGTGTAAATGTGATTGCTGCATTGTAGGGTAAGTAAAGGTTTACATTGCAGACATTTAAAAGATGACAGACAGAATCTGCAAGATGTTAAGCATAGGGAGAATGCTTGAGGACAACGGTGAATGCTCGCCGGCTTTGGAAGGCCTCAGAAATGCGCCACACACTATCGATAAATGCACAGTATCGTCCCTTAATCGTTGGTGTGTGTACCTACCTTAATGTGCTCTATACAATGATATTCTTCACTTTGTACGAAAAGTTCATTTTAAGATCAATTCCCTTTTTAAAACAGGAATACTATTCACACAGAACATCTTAGCAATGTCAGGACCAAGTCACTCCCCGCCTTTTATTAAATGAACTCATTTTTCGAGAATATACCATATGTTTGGATTTTAATTAAGGCTTTTCATTTCATCACAATAAGAATTGGTAATGCCAGCATGTTGATAGCATTATATTAAACAAAGAAACGTGTATGCAGAAAAAAAGTGTTAGGTAAACTGAGAAGGACAACAAAGAAGGAAATCGACTAATATAGAAAACACCAGAATAGAAGATTGCCATTGGGACCAAACAAATGAAATGTGTTTGTAGTGGTTGATTAAACTACATTGAATACAGCAGACAAAATGAAGAACACAACAAAGAGAGAAGAAGAAAAGGAAAAATAAGGGGAAAAATCTTTGTTAGTTGCAGTTCTTGCCTCTGTGGCATTCTAATTTACACGTTTCTGCTTATTGGATGTATAGACTCTATTAAAATTTGCCTTTCAGATTTTATTACAGATACAGTAGGGACTTGGGTAATAAGATGTGCCAGAGCTATTGACAGGCAGCAACCAATAAGATTTTACTGCCCAACTGCATTTGGTTATTATCTGATTGTCTGCTTTAGAGTAATAGCAATGGCAAACTTTTCCCTCTAATTACACAAGTCCTGGAGTGTACAAATGTAGAATTTGTTTTGACAAATTGGAGCAACATAAAGGACTTCATGTATAAAAAAAGTCTTACTATATTAAAAACATTTCTGCACCTTGCTTGTGAAGGTTCTCATTCATCCAGATGATGGTATATCTGTTGTATTCAATTAGATCTTGAAGACGTTTCGCTAGTCATCCAACTGGCTTTCTCAATTCAGAATGACTTGTACAAGAATCTGTGGCAATTATGTACCCTGGAAAATCCCAATTAGCATATCACAGCCAGGTGTTAAGGGCGTGATTGCATAGAGGCTAAGAGGTGTTATAGGAACGCCCAGGGTAAGGTGTCAAAACAGCATTGTACATGGCAGACAGTTGGTTCGACACCAACTTCAAGTCCAGTTGATCTAATTGAATACAACAGATATTTCTGCACCTTATTTTTCAATTAATATTTAAAGGACATGTTAACCCTTAAGACAAAAGACTGGACAATTGTCAGTTACCTGCCAACTGATACATTTTGTTATTTATAATAATTAATTTGTCCCTTGTTATTTACAAGATATTTAAGGATAATTATTGTCCCTATATTGGCAGAGTAAGCTGGGACTCCCTGACATGATGTCAGTTGTCACAGCCTCAGTTGACTATTGTTTCCAATAATGTCTCCTCTGTGCATGCTCAAGCTTATAATAAGCTCATTGTGCTGAGGGAGGAGGAAGATACCTTCACCAGAACGGAATAAAATGTCTGGTTTTGAATGCATGTAATAAACTGGGAAAAATAGCAGTTGGGATTGCAGGAAGATAACTGACAAGGGTGGACTCAGGGTCTCCTGGGTAAAAATCGTAGAGCTTAACGGGGAGGGATGTTTGGCTTTTGCCACATGGCCCAAATATTTAGGTTTGCAGAATAGAAAAAAAATATTTCTCATGCCCTGAACAGGAACTTTCAGGAAGATTCTATTTTATGTCTGTCGATCATCTGTGGGCATCTCTAAAGCATCCAAAGCAAGAAGGTTCCCACCTTCTTCTGCTTTCTGGAGGAATTAATTCGAATTTTTACCACTGTGATGGGAATCTGGTAATTACAGCTATTCATTTCCACTAAATATTGTGTATTTATCGTGATGTAAAGAGGCTTTAAGAACTTCTAAGCAGTTAACTGCTCTAACATTCGATTAATAAGAAAAGCACAGAGAAGAAGAAGTTGTTAATTATTTGAGGCCCAGGACATACAAGTCAATTTTGTCAAATATGTTGATGTATCAAAGGCAACAATATTGACTGAATTTTACAGACATGATGAATTTTTTGTCCTTTTTCATTGCAAATTCAAACAGTTGTGGTAAAAATTTCAACTTAATCAACTAAAACTTCTTTCCGGACAGTCTCTCGATCCGGTATTGGTTTGTAGTAGCCCTATAGCCCTGATTCTGTATAATCAGCTTATCATGTGCCATTTCCCTTTCAAGCACCACTGGTTGCAGACATCATTTACAGCTGTGGAAGTGATGTCATGACCAATGACTTATTGCTGCATACTGGCATGCCTCCTCTGCAGATGCTTAAGCTCTGTAAGAGCTTGCCGAGAAGGTGGAAACTTGGAAGGCCAACACTGGCAGGGGGACCACGGGGTCATATGTAAGTATAACAGTCTTGGAGTTTGGGGATTTAATTGGTTGGGCTGTGCATGCCATAGTTGTTTTTTGTATCTTATAACCAACATGAGGCACATGAGATGACATTCTACACAAATACACACTGAACTTTAGTGTCTTCACATTTCATGGGCAGTGTTAAGAGGTTGGAACACATTATTCCTGCACATGGGATACTCATTTACATTTGTTTATAGGGGTTAAATACATCCCCCAAATGTTATTAGCGTGGAGTCCCAAAGTATTATGTAATCAGTCTTTATTGAGCCTTCTTTGTGATGAGAATTTCAGAATAACAATTTATCTGTAAATCTCAAATTCTCCAAACAAAGCTTACAAATGAATATGGTTCTGACAGATATCAATGGACCTTCTCTAAGTCTTTTATAACCCTATTGGCACATTCTTTCAGGAGTTCATTGTCCAAATTTATTAAAACTCCCTTCCCAACAACAGCATGTCATTGTGTCCCCTAACACACATATACATGAACATGGCACACATTTTCTTGTCATTGGTTATTTATTTGGTAAAGGTGCAGAGGTTCCTGTGTAGATATGAGTCTTATCTACCTATGATGAAACCTGTGACTGTACAAGGTAAACATACTTAGCCTTGCACCATTTAGAATAGAGATCCATACAGAATCTTTTGTGATGCACAGTCAGTAGCGGTGGAAAACTAGCTACAAAATAAATATTTTCAGAAAATAAGAAAATGTTATTGCACATTTATGCAATATAGAGGGGGATTCAATTTTTACAATCTCCGCTACTTAACTTTGCTCAATCCTCCGATACAATACTGGACCAAAACGCAATTCAGCCCGGTATTGCATAAAGGTAAGAATCGGCAAGTTGTATGAGGCTAAAGATTTTGATCCAACACTTTGTTAAGTTTCACTCTACAAGGTATCGCAAAAGTTAACACTTTGGAAATAATTATCAGGTGTGATTTTTTTCAAAAACATTTAGAAACAGTGCAGTGCCATAAAATCAATGTAAAACACACGCTGTTGCTCTCTATTGCCCCCTTTAGGCAATGCACTGAGCTGATATCACCAATAAGTTAAATAGGGTAGGGAGATAACAAGGCTTTGAAGTTCCCCGTACAGAATATGCAAATAAGGAACAGAGAATTCTGGGTAATTTTCATGTTTCCATGGAAGCTCTTAGGAAAGCTATATCTTAAAAAAGATTTTTACAGCACTCCACAAGCTAAATGGAAAACCAGAGCGCCAACCTGTAAAAGTCTTTTTAAACATATAGCTTTACTAAAAGCTTCCATGGAAACATGGAAATTTCCCAGAAGTCTTTGTTCCTTATTTGCACTGAGCTGATAGTGGCTCTCAGTGCATTGTAACTGAAGTTTGTCTATTGCGAATCTCTAACACCAGATATGTGCTGGCATTAGAGATTACGTCTTAAAGAGCTGTTAACATTTCAGCACTTTGATTGTGGCACTTGCGCGACACAAAATTTGCTATGTCTTAAAGTCACATTAACGCTTGGCACATTGGTTAACATGACTTTAAGACACAAATAGCCAATAACGGCTCACGGCACATAGCCCTGATTGAATCTCTCTGATAGTATCATAGGCCTGATTGAATCTCTCTGATAGTAATTATTAAGGATTTAGAGCAATCTTCTATGCTATTTCAGAAGCATACTAGCAAACCCCATGTGCGTGAAACCCCAGGCGTGAAACCCCGATCCCCCCAGACCCACCTATGGCCGCCGGTTGAATGACGTAACGTGTGTGTGCAGATGAGTCCAGCATCTGTGCATATTGACAGGTTTGTTTTAGTACATAGAATTGATTATTTTGGTAATCGGATTTTAGCAGTAGAGTAAAAAGATCTGATGAGAAATTAGAACCAATCAGTGTCTTAAGGACAATGTGAGCAATCTGGAATATGTTATTTTAAGAATGTGACATATGCCATAAGATATGAACTCTGTAGGAAGCTACGTACTTCTTTTTCCTAAAAAATAAATAACACATATGGGAATTTAGTGGTTGACTGTAGCTTGAGGAAATTTCATTTTAAATTCTAAGATTAACAAAAATAAACGGTCTTCATTTAGTTTCAGTTAGTAATGTTAATAAATATATAGAATTATATATCCAAAATTACCAGCCTACTTAGCTTTAGAATTAACACCAAAGTATGTATTAGGGATATATGCTGGTAATGGAAATGTACATCGTATATTTTATTATCTTAAAAGCAGTCCTGCAGCGTTGAAAGCAGGTTCTTTTACTAACTGACTTGCTAAGGTCAAGCAAATTAATATGCTGAGTAAAATAAATGGAAAATGTTTGGAATTTATTGAACACTTATGGAATAACCTGTCAGAGTTTAAAAGCTCCAAATCCAGATCAGTATTTCATTTTTAATTCAGATGGGGATGTTTTCATAAAGTCGCTCACAAACTCTTTTTATCTGCTAATGCAAAATTATTATTTAGAGAATTGCACTCGGACAGATTTATCGGAAGTAAAATAAAATAAATATTTATATTATTTAGCAAGGTCAGATTGTTCTTTCTCTTAACTTTGGCAATATCCGAATGATGCGACTGTGTTGGGTAGAAGATCATAGAAGCTCCCATTTAAATCAATCCTCTTATGGATTATAAAAGCTTTACTAAAAAAAATGAATGTTTTCATAAAAGGTTCACTGAAATGCATTGTTACAGGAACGTGTTGGTAACCAATAATGATGGACAAACTTAGGAGGCTTTGGTTCACTAATGGGCGTGAGAACTTTTCAAAAGAGTGCAAGAACATTGTTTAATTTTCAATATTATTTAATTTTTGAATCCTATCTAGCCCATTTTTAAAGCTATTCAATAAACTATTACTATTCCACATCTGTTGAAAGACAGTTTTACCATTCTCACTGTAAAGAAACCTTTCCTAACCTGAAGATGAAACACTTAAAGCTACAAAACAACACTGAACCAGAAGGCAGAACACCTTGATATAAAACCAGTAATCTGTGTCTGACCTCTCAGTTTGATACAGGCTCTGGGAAATTTATCTAAATAACATATGGTTTGTGCTTTACTTCACAGCATTCTAGTATCACACAGTCTGGTCAATGACCATTATATGTTCTGCACATGCTCAGTCCTTAGCTATGGCAGAAACTTGTTACAGTTGGTCACACCCATTGATAATCTCTAGCCAATCCTTTTACAGGACAGATAAAGCAAGGAAGCATGTGACTGAGGTCAGGAGGTGTGGCCTGACACCGCACATACACACAGATACTTCATCCAGTTCTTAACAGGCTTACATTTACTTTAATATAATTTACTGACATGGGATTTTATAGCTTATTGGTGTATTAAGGGGAGTTGTTTTCAGATTCTGGAGTATAAAAAATTGGGTTTAGTTCTCCTTTAAAGGATGTCCATGTGTCCTCTGATATGACTTATTGGTGAACAATGCACCAGCGTTTATTGTATGGCCCATTAATAAATTTATATAAAGTGATCATATCTCTGAGCAAACATTGCTTCTCCAATGTAAACAGCTCTAACTTGCCTAATCTGCCTGCATAGTCAATCCCCTCCATTCCCCTTATTATTTTAGTTGCCCTTTTCTGAGCTGCCTCTATTTCCAAGACGTTCCTTTTGTATATGGGATTCCAAAACTGCTCTGCATATTCCAAATGAGGCCTTACCAGTGTCTTTTAAAGTGGAAGAATAAAACCATTTAGAAGGAGTCCTGGACTCCTCCTGTACTGTCCAATAGCAAGAGCCCTTCTTTCTCATTGATAACACCAGCACTACTAGCTGCCCTTCTATCTCACTACTAGCTGGTATTTAACAGCTTTGTTTTGCATGTAACTACAGGAAACCCTGGAGAAAAGAGCAAGAGCTTGAAGTCTTCACCCTGGGTACTTTAAGGTGTTTGCATCCCTCTATAAGTCACCTGTAAACTAATAACATGGAAAGGTTGAAATGAACACGGGGGATGTACCAATGCACAAATGTTTCTGGGCCTTGTTTTGCATCTTTAATGTAAACTTTAAAAACACGCAAATCAACATGTTTGTTGGATGCTTTAAATTCTCATGCAAATGTACGGACCACAGAACATTGTGATTTTACACATCACAAACAAATAGCACTCTTAAACACTAAAGCTCTAAATTTGGAACACTCTAAAGCTCTAATACTTGGAACATCAGTTTTTGATTGGTGGTTGCATCCCTGCATGTAACCATCATGAAGCGCAATGTGATATTCAAAAAATTTCATTCCAGCGTGTTTTGTGAAATTGCAAACTCTGTTGAATTGCTGCAAAAACAACTTTTTGGTCTCCTGTACAGGAAATCCTGGTTTCATCCATTTGTTTTTTTGAGACACATCCTTTATTTATTCTGTCCCTTATTCATGAAATAAATTATATTTTTCACTACCTACTAATGAAACCCTGAGCAAAATTACTAGAAAAAATGAATGAAGAAACTGTAGGCAAACATATTGGTGTTAAAAGGGAACTAAAGTCTCCAGTCAACATTGTCCCAATAGACAGAGCACATTCACATACATACAACAAGCTGTGTCTCACCTCTATCTTTGCTGTGGCCATTGGGTGATTAATGAAAATAACCTGTAAGTACTAGGGGTCAGCTCCCACAATCCACCTTAGCTGGGTAAACCCCCAGCTAATTGTCTGCGTACAGGCACATGCTCTGTAGAGCTCAACAGATCAAAACAAGGAAGTTTCAGCCTTGCTTCCTAGAAGCTGACAGCCAATCACATTATAGCACAGAGATCCTCCCTGACACGGAAAAGGGATTTCAGATTTTTGTTTTCAAACACATTCGATTCTCCTGTCCTAGCAATGATATAATCATTTACATTTGATACATCTTTGCAGTATATTTCAAAGATAGCATGGATGTAAGAAATGGAATATTAACATTTCAGCAAAAATAAAAGTAAGTCTGGGGAATAAAACCTGCAACTTGTACATTTACTCTGTCTTGCTAAATGCAGAGCTCTTACCTCTAGGCTACAGGTACATGTAGAATATTGTACTAGGAACATAATGGAAACAAAAAATAAAGGTAAGTTTGGGGATTCATGACCTTTCGAACTGTATGTGTCTAAACCTGGTGTCTTGCAAGGTGAGCCACCACTGAACAAGCTGAAAACCCTAGGTACATTTAGAAGCTTTATCTTTTGCATGGAATATCATAGAAACAAAAAAAGGTATGTCTGGGGTATTGAACTTACGATCTTCTGAACTGCATTTTATTAAACCCAGTGCCTTACCCAGTGTGCCAACACTGAATAAGCAGGTAATTCATGTACATTTGGAAGCCTTTTCTTTTGCTAGGAAAAGAATAATAAAAAAAATGGAATATGGAAGTTCCTGATAAAACTTTGAAAGCTGCTTGTTACCCTTCAGTTTATTTTCCAGCAACTAACACTGACATGGTAAATAAATTGCAGGGTAACAAGCAGTTTGGTGTATATATTGGTGTATAGAAAACACAGTAAATACTGGGGTCAGGAGGCGTGGTTCTTTGATGACTTCATGGGCCGTGGGTTGTACTGGCAACAACATGGAAGCCTTCTTATTTACAGAATCTATTTCTCTTATATACTAAATGCAATGTACCAGAGAAGAATCTTATAATGTATAGGTGTTCCTGGGGAGAAAAACGTTCATATTAGGTTTTAAAAAATGTAAGTTTAGTTCTGCTTTATCTGTGTAATTCATATATAAATGGTGTCTGTATAGTTCTTGGGCTTCCATTGCAATTCCTGCACTAAATCAGAATCTATTACATTGAACACCCTGATTGAGTATGCTATTTAAATATTACGGTATAATGATTTCAGGTCTCTAAAGAAAACAAGTTGTTTAATAGTTGCAATTACAATAAGAATCTAGAAATGTAACTATGCCTCTAGACACACATTTACTTACCTAGAACTATATATACTGTATATGCAGTCTCTACCATTGCTTATGGTATAAATAATGGAGCACTATAGGAGATGCACATGAAATTTAGCCCAGATTGCATGTAGGTAAAGATGAGGAAGGGGTGAAAAGACTATAATGGAAGCAGCCCATAAACATGCTCAGACAAAAAGCGGAGGTTATCATACATTGCAACTAGGGGAGTACATTTAATGCAAAACAAACATACTATAGCATGGAAAGTGGGCAAGCTGGTGAATGAAATATGAATAAAAGGCAAAGCTTTTGCGCTACACACACTTACACAAAGATGCCATATAACCTTCTTGCTTTATGTTGGAGTTTACCAAGTTTATTTTTATAGTAAAAAGTTCAACCTTACTAATTTAGGGCATTACCAATTAAACATCTAGTACACAATGGAACCAAAGCTTAAATGTTGCATACTGTACATGCTAAAATATCTTTAGAATTTACTTTGTAGTTGACATGAAATCTAGTATGGCCATCAAAAGTAAAGTTTATGGTTGACAATAGTCTAATAAACAATTTAAAGGGTACGTCCACCCCCCAAAAAAACGTTTGCTATTTTGGTGACAACCCCCCAAAACCTTGACCTCGCAAGGTTTTTACTTTTTAAAGATTCTGCTAACAGGTACTTACCAGCCTTCTTTCCCCCAGCATGCATCTGCTTGCTTCTTTGCTGTACCGGCAGCATCTTCTGTGATTGGCTGAGATGCCGCATCTCAGCCAATCACAGGAGACACTGCTGGTCTGACCCCTTTTACTTGCTTCCATGCACGGAAAAGGCACGGAAGCAAGCAGGTGCACACCGGCGGAAAGAAGGCTGGTAAGTACATGTTAGTAACATCTTTAAAAAATAAAAACCTTGCAGGGGGGTTGTCACCAAAATATAAAAAGTTTTTTTGGGGAGTGGGGGTGGCCACACCCTTTAAGTTCCTAGAGGTTGCTGATATTCCTTCCATATCTTAGATAGTTAACCCCATAATGTAACTATAGCAAATTAATGTTTAGTTGCCAAAAAGTAATTTCACATCCTTTAGGATCCTGCATCAATAAAGGCAATAAAAAGCCAACAATTTGTCTTTACCTTTAAGAGTAAAGGTGGCCATACACATGTGGAATCTCTCTGCAATTTGTGGTGTACACGGCCTGGACAATTTTCCATATGCTGAACGGGGATCAGTAGGCTGTGTAATAGTATCACATTGGAACCAGAGTACAGTGCTTCAGAAGTATTTATTAGAGGTCTTTCATCAGTACAGGTCTTTCATCAATAATCAACAAGCTCAGTAGGCTGTGGGCCTTGTCAGATTGGCTCCCTCTACTTAAAGAGCTTGATACTGACCAATGAAAAAATTCTGTCGGCCCTGAACAACTGTGATGCAGACAGCAGTGGTTTTCTACCTCTTTTGCCATATGGATGAGTAACAGTTTTAAACCTGACCTGGTTCAAAGAACTGGCAGAACTTTCCAAATTTCAAAGGGCAGAACTTTGTGAAATGTTAAAAATGCTAAAATCTGTTTCAAAGCGGTTCTGCAATTCAAACATTGCACCAAACCACTGGTGAAACAAAAGTCACCCGTATAGTTAATCTCTCCTTGCTGATGAGGCAAATCCCATATCAACTGTGTGTATGACAAACTTAACATGTTATTTTAGTAAGAAATCAAAGATATGCTCTGTTGACTGATAGAGATGGACCCAAATCTAAACCTGGTTCCAAAGCGGATTTCACGGATATGCTGGAATTCAGGACTTTGTGGATTTTTTTACTTTTTCCGAAACGTGATTTTTTTTTTTAATTTTCAAAAATTCCTAGAAATTTTGAAAATTCGTTAATTTGAAATGTCTAGAAATGTAAAAAAAAAAAATAAAATAATACGCAGAAAGACAAAACAGGAAGTGCATTAAGATTCCGGTATTTTTTTTTTTTTTTACAGATTTTGGGCATTGATATATTTTCCCAAGACCATTTTCCATGTCCCTGAGCCATTTACAGTAAGTTACCATTAAAATTTATACCATCATTTTAGGTGGAATTTTCAGATTTTTTTAAACTCCCATTGACTTCAATGGGTTCACTTGTTGGATTTTTGAATTTTAATTTTTTTCAAAAATCCGCAAATCTGCAAGCGGAATGGATTCCAGTGAGTTTGTCCATCTCTCTTGACAGACAGGAAGCAAAAAAAAAAAAAAAAAAAAAAACTTTTTTGTATCAACAGTTTTGCTAATCTACTTTTTATAAACCAAGTTTATGTTCTAAAGGGTATAGAAGGTGTACCAGAGTTTTAGAACAAGAGCAAGAGCAGAAATCCAAGCGTATAAGCCTCATACTCACATAAATATGAACAACTTACCTGCATCAATAAGACTTAGTGAATGAAATGGATGTTCTATGTTAAACGACACACAATCAGAAAGAACTAAAAACTTTAAAAAACAGAGACTATTCTTTCTTTTCCATTACAAAAAAAATCTAGATTACATTAACTCAAAATAAATTTCGTATTAATCATAATATTATAAATGCCTTACTGTGAAAAGGGCACTCATGTTAAAAGATGTGTGAAGTAGACCCAAGCCAATCATAAGGAATGATTTATAGACAAGGCTGAAATGTTAGAGTTATAATGTGGGGGGATTTCGCACATTATATTTATATTTGCTTCAATAACATCCGCCCTTCAGGATTTGCTTGAGCAGATTTAATACTTTTAATGTTGATATTGTTATTACAACTTCAATCAAAGTCTGTTTTAGTGCTTAACGCATAAATAAAATAGATTCAAACATCGTGACGCTTTTCTTTAAATAGAAACTGCCATTTTAGGTAAAGTTTTCCAATGCAAGTAAAAGTGTAATCAATTTCCCTCGTGGAGGCTTATCACTGACTGACTGCCACATTACAGCAGGTTAGGTAAGAGCTCAAATGTCTGAGATAGAATATAACCTCTTGAGATAACAACTTTCAATTTTACCCTTAGGCAGATGGCATAATATTTATTTATGTTCGTCAGTCTCCTATGTCACAAAGAGCAGGTGTCATGGCAGTAGAGTGACGACTAGAAGGAATAATTTCACAGCACATACTAAACCCATTATTCTGGTTGGGTTGATAGCCCTTGCACAACTGCATCTTGTTATCAAATGACACAAACAACTTTGTACACAATTTTATACCAATTCAGTGCCATGCAGTTGTGCAAGGGCTATCAACCCAAACAGAATAATGGGTTTAGTATGTGCTGTGAAATTATTCCTTCTAGTCGTCACTCTACTGCCATGACACCTGCTCTTTGTGACATAGGAGAGTCAACATTTTGCATAAAGGAATGTTTATGGTTTGTTCTTATGGAGCATAAGAACAAACCACGAACATTCCTTTATGCAAAATGTTGATTTTTCTGAGTCTTAACCATTAACAGATGCATTCAAATCAAGAGTGCAAATCAGAGTTTGACTAAAAAAAAACCTATATAAAAAAACAATATTCCTTGTTACTATAAATTACCATTAATTATCACCCTGCAGTTCTGCCACAAAACCAGGTTTGGTTTAGAAACCCAGACTAATCATTAGAATATATTATATTTTTTTGTATGAGCATGTTTGGGTTATTTTTATATATTGTTGTGTTCCATGGTTAAAAGATGTGTACACTGGGAAATAAGTTTTTTTTAAATTGTCCATTACTGGAAATTATAATTTCTCCCAACTATCACTGTACCATTTTTTTATTTGCCCCCTATTTGTTTAGATATCCAGTCTGAAAGTCTGAAACATCTTATATTTCAACTGTCAATCAAGTGCCTTATTGCCATAAACTCTTCTGTTATGTATAGTTATGCTGTACCTGGAATGGTGACAGTTAGTATGTGAACTGCATGGTGGAAAATGTCCTCTCCCAATGCTGCCTCATAGGGATTACTGAGCATGCCTGCCCTCACAGAGAGTCAGATAGTCTGGCAGGGGGCTGGAGGACTGAGGGACTAAGCTTGAGCAAAACAAGTACTCACTTGAAGTGATGCAGTAAGTGCTGCTTACATGTATTTATTTATACATTGAAATGAGGAAAAGTCATTTTTTCAGTATGCAGTTCCTTTAAGTTTGACCTTTGCCACCATTTGTAAGCCCTGGTAATTATTGCCTTAGGGTAGTCCTCCCAGCACTGTAACAGCAGTGGGCAGTCAGGGATTGCTGTGTTGGAAGCCAGGGCATCTGTCTGCCTATCCCTATTTTATTACCTGCATGTTAGATGATGTATATTTAGTTATCAGATTATATTCCATTTTATTTGCATTCACATTATAAAGTCACCAAACTCTTGTGGAACTTCTGAAATCCTAAATGGTACCAATAATGTATAAATATTTGCTTATATATCACACTATAAAACAAATTCATCATGCAATATCCCAAGGTATTGGCTAAATGAGTGGAAATCTATGCTGCCCAATAAAATATTTATTTAGTTAAAGGTGAACAAAAGGCTTGACATAAGGAACTGCAGAGCAAATGATTTCTGATTTTCCTTAGCAATATACTTTAATAAAAGACACTGCAGTGTTATAGAGAAATAAGTGTATTGTCACTGGTATAGATGCAAATGAAGAGGTAATAAGTTAATATATTATGGAAAAAAAATCTCAAATGATTCTGTTTCTGTATAATGAGCTAGCCACCTTACTTATTTTATTGGCTATGCAGATGTTTGGAGGCATGGAGAATGCTTTTTTCCCCATACACAGCCCAGCACAGTATTAAACAGAGGTTTAGCATTTTTCATCATGTTATAGTTTTATAACAGGGATAGGAAACAAGTAGCCCTCCCAGCAAATCCTCTGCAAACAAGGCAACAGCAGAAGGCGCATGCTGTGCTGGGAGCCAGGGCCACTGTCCCCCAAATTATATTATGATCACTTTGTGTGCCGCATTGATAAAAAAACTGATTGCATTTAACCTCCAAATGTTTTCAAAATACAAATCCCATCATTCCCTCTGCTATTGGAGATTGTTTGGAAGGGAATTCTGGGAGAGATAATTCAATTATATCTGCATTAGCATTACTAAAATGTCTTTCAGATTGGTTTAGTTAGTATAAACAAACTCAGGATTTAGAATCTGCTAATTCCATGTTCTATTCCTGTGTTTCTATAATGCAAAACTAGAAGCATTTAGTACGGGGATCTGTTCCATAAGTAAGCTCTGCCCTTTTGGGCAGCCCTACCAGGAAACTAAAGTAAGCAACCATATCCTCACTCAGAGATGGCCGAAACTTACTAGTTTCGTTCAGTTTTCGGATTCCCGGATCTTGGGAAAATCCCAAAGATCCGAAAATCTGAAACCGGAATGAATTTTCGATAATTTTCTAATGAACAGAGCTATTTTTGATAATTTTCGAATATACAGAGCTATTTTCAATAATTTTCGAAAATAGTCTTGAACATTTCAAAATTAACGAAAATACGATCAGAGACCATTTTCAAGTTTCCGATTGTATTTTCGAGGTTTTTCAAACATTTGACGCTATTTTCAAAAATGATCGAAAATAGCTCTGTACATTCGAAAATTATTGAAAATGCTCTCCGAAGTCCTGAAATTCGGACGATCCATCTGTATTCAGATGGATCATTCGGATTTTGGAACCAAGGAGTTTCTTGTCGGACCCGAATCCCATCTCTAATCAACACATATAATACATGTAAGGACAATTGCATGACCTGCTTGTTTAGCTACTGAAAACAAAATAGACTACTATGAGAAACTTATATGAGGGGCGAAAACACACCCCTAAAATAGTATAGGTCAAGAAGAAATCTTAAATCCAATTGTTTCTTGAATTTTGGACCAATCATTTTTAAGGGTGTTTCTAGGAGACAATATAAAACAGCAAGTGCTGCTTAGTAGAGTATACTTGTTCACCAGCAGAACTTGCAAGACTGGTTTAGAGAGCTAGGTTGCCTGGTTAGGTTTTCTACAGCCTAGCAATATTTAAGCATAGCTTTCCTTTGCTGGGTATTGCAAGAGTTCCAAATCACTGGATTGGCTTTGTATTTATTAAAAGTGAAATCCCTATTTGTTTCTTTCTGGCTAAGCCTCATGCAGTAGGATTGAGCATCATTACTGCAGATGTAGTAGAACTGTAAATTATTGGATAGCAGAGAGCAGTTATTGAAAGGTGGGGATTTATTTAATTTCTTTGGAGAGCAATGGGTTAATCAGAGAAACCACATGCTGTGAGGAAAAATGTGAATTATTGCAGTTTAAATGCAATCAGCTTGCAATCAATGCAGTCTTGTTAATTACTCTAATTAAGTGTCTTTCAAACATCATATGATTTGGTCCCTATATATAAATAGCCCTTCACAATCTAAACAGGTAACACTGCATAATATTCTCACATATAAAATAAAGGCTACAAATGTCCATAGTCATCTAAAGCAGAGTGCTGACAAATGCAAACTCACTGTTTAAAAATATAATTAGCCAATCAACTTGAGCAGTTCACACAGATAAACTCTGCTTGGTGCGGGTAGTTTCCAGTGATTTATTGTAGCACCAACTTGCTTTTCACACACATCCAGATTAAACAATACATTGGATCCTCATTTAAGTTTAAAAAACAAATGAAGATTTGGCTTACAAGGGTGTTACCAAAGGCAACTAATAGCATTCCTGTTTTTAAAAATACAGCAGTTCAGGTTTATTATGTGGGGAATCGAATGAACTAAACTTGTTTAACTTTCCCTCTCTTTTAAGTTTTGCGCTACACACTGTAGTAGTGTTACTACATTACGGGTGTACGGCCAGGTAAGCAGCACGATTGCCCCTTTCTTTGTCATCTTTGATGTTCATGGCTGACATCTCCAAAAGACAAACCAATAGTGGGCAAGGTCAGTTCGGCTTACAGTCATACTTTGCGGGTTGAACCAGTGATCGCACACCTAAATGGACCTTCAGGCTTTATTACTGTCTGCCAGTGCCTGACTCTCAGCCTACAATGTAAGGCTGGGTACACACAAGCAGATTTTTCGGCCCAACCGACCAATATTTCCAGTTGGGCTGAAAAATCTGCAGTGTTTTCTATTCTGCCGTTGACTAATGTCTGTTGCCCATTTGTCTGGATCAGATGACCGGGCAATTGGACATTTTGATAAACCACTGCTGATTGTGTGGTCTCCTATGGATGGCACGATTGGTCAAGGCGAACTGTCGGCCTTGTGATTGGCTTGCTTGTTGCAAATGGCCAGTTGGGAGGGAAAATTTGTCCATGTGTACTCAGCCTAAAAACCTAATTCTATTAATTATGGAACCCTAACGTAGGTTAACATCCTGTAAAAAGCATTGTTTTCTAACAGGAGTCTTTATATATTGTTAACTTTAATATCTGAAATGAAACAGACTGAAATCTCAAGTGAAGAGCCAGAAAACATTTTCTAAATGATATTTGAGATTAGAATAAACAATGCAAGTTTTTCAACTGAGGATATGACATTGGAGGGCCAATGACTTTCTTGCTCCAAAGAGATGATTAAATAAATATTTGAAAATATCTTTGAAGAAAAATAAATAAGCCAAATCCCTAGAAATAGTTTACAATGAAATTCTTAGCAGTTGAAAGCACACAAATTACGGAAATTAAACAGGAAAAAATCAAAAGGAAAATTGAAAATACTCTCAATGCAAAACAAAAACAGTTTAGTATTGATATTCAAAATTGAATTCCAAGATGACATTGGAAATGAAATTCACGACAAACAAAAGAAACAAGCCAACAAAAAAAAATACACAATAAAAGTTAAGTTGATTGTTTAATTCTCATTGCATTAATCTATGTAACCCATGCGATACCTGTAGCTATATAACACAGAGGCAGGCACTCCTAACACGGGGCACCAGTTTCAGTAGAAACTGAGCGGCCTGCCTCTGTGTTATATAGCTGCTTGTAGTATCGCGAGACCAGCTGAGTCTCGTCTTGGAGGAAGGATCCTGCACGCCAGGAGAATTAACATGGAAGCTTGTGAATAGCGCTCCCGCATCGGACCTTGGTATGTTCTCTTTCTTTTTACTTTGTGCATGTGATACCTGTGCAGATGGCACAATGAAGGAGTTAAACTCGCTCTAACCAATTCAATATTAGTAAGCGTGAATTTAACCCCTTATATTTGCGTATGGCCCAGGGTAAATGAGGCCCAATATGTATACTAGAAATAGTCAGTCCCTGTCTTGTTCCTAAATAATTGACTTGTAAATTGCCCATAGAAGATTAAATTGAGCATCTGTTCATGGCAGACACAGAGGGACATACAGTTTGGTGAAGGGAGTAAATTAAAATTGGAAGAAAGAGGAAATAATTAAAAAAAAGAAGGTTTGAAGAAGTGGAAGCTGAAATGGAGAAAGGGTAGCTAAAGGGAGAGAAGAAAGAAAGAAAGAAAGAAAGAAAGAAAGAAAGAAAGAAAGAGAGAAAGAAAGAGAGAAAGGGAAATGATAAAAGGAAAATAATATAAAAGGTGATTAAAACAAAAGTGGAAGGGAAATTATCTAACAGAAGGTAAGCAGACACAAACTACCAATCTTTAAGGAAGATGACAGAATCTGTAAGATTTTTAAGGCAGTTAACTTTTCATTAATAGTTTCACATTTTCTATACCTGAAAACATGAGGGTTGTAATATGGCACATAGGGAATTGCTTGTAGTATTTCTAATCTAAGATTTGCAGAAATGACTGGCAAACCTTAAACTTCTTGGTGGCTGCAGTCCATATTGTTTCTATTTAAAACAAAGTGATACATACTTTATTACAATTTAATGCAATAGTTACAGATCACACCAATTAATCTAGTCAATGAGCTGAGGATTTCTAAATTCAAAAGTCAACAACAAACTCCTGATATAACTCCGCGAATTTATCCCCTTAATAATGCAAACTTTCATTAACAAACTATTAATAATGTAACAAACCAGAAAATGCAGCATTGTAAGATTGCACACTGGCCAATCAAATTCAGCATTTATAAGCACCCAAGTTTCATGCTTTATAATATGTAACATCAACTAGTGCAGCAGTCAAGAAAACTCTAAAATGTTTTTACTGGACTTTAGAATTCTCAAATAAAAACAATACCTACCATTGCAGGAATATAGGGAGGTAAAGATCCTAGTGTATGGCCAGTTTTATGCTGTACTTGCAGTGTAAAAGGGAACTTTAGTATTTATAACAGTTTCCTTAATTTTATAGATCTTTAATTACCTTTCAAACAAACGCAGGATCGTGTCTGTAGTTTTTTTTATGTTTACACAGATATTTTTAAGACATGTGTAAATTAAGGTTTACCAAGGCATCAAGTGAGGAAGCAAGAGTTCCCTTAAACACATAAAGGGAGAATAGACTTCTGGGTAATTTTCATGTAAATTTAGATTTCCAGCAGCTATTAGTGGTAAGGAAGATGGAATTAAGGTTTTATGATAACTGCTAAAAAAAAAAAAAAATACATTTTATCACAAAAGTTTTCAGGAAAGCACTTTTAATTTAGGGACCCGGATCGCCTTAAATAAGTGATGTACACTTAAGAGAGAATTAAACTCACCTTCACCCTATTTCTCTTTTGCCTGCCTTGTATAATACCCAATGAGAGGATTACTAGGGCCTCAGCCCAGGGTTCTTCTTAGGACTGAATTGTTACTTAAAGGGCAAATCCAGCCCCAAAATGAAAACTTACATACAGGTAAATCACCCCCCAAAAACCCTAAACGGTAACGGAAATGTGAAATATATAAGTCTAACCTGAAATCCTGCACAATGTCCTGTTGCCCCTGTTTCTGCTTCCTGGTTCTTCCAGTTAGTAACTGTCAGTTATGGATTTGACAGTTGACATCACAGCCAATGATTGAATGGTAATCCCATAGCTGCCTCTTCTGAGCATGCCCAGGCTCAGTACAGGTGTCTAAATTGCTCAGTTTCCATGAGGCATCCAAAAGCATAGCAGGCATATAGTAATGAATTTAGAGAACAAACTATGACATATCTACATATTTTAAAGAGGCCATTCTTTCTAAAAGATGTTATTATGAGGGTGGAGTTGTCCTTTAACTAAACTTTCTTTCTCTTCTTTGGTCCCTCTTCTGTCTCTCTTCTGTCTTCACAAAATTGGGCTTGTCGCCAACTTGCCAAAAGAGACAGAGAACATCGATGGAAAGTTAGTAATGCTACAATTGTATCAAGAACCATGGGGTGAAGACCTAGCAATTTAGGTCCTTACCCTGGGTATTATTCAACTGTAAAGTGTGTTTAATTTTACGATGTGCTACAAGGATGAAAATTCAACATGTTTGTCTAAAAACAAAAGACAAAGATTAAATTTACTTGTAATGGCTCCTTGTCAAAATTAGGTAACCAAATATGCACAAATCTCAGTTTTATTGTGTTGCACCAATTTTTACTTTTACTTTATTTTAATTTTTCTCAAACAGTCGACAAGTTACCTGGAATTAATAAAGTTTGCAGCTATAGTTCAGACAACTTTGAGTTAACTGCAGCGCATTTTCCCAGCATTGTGGAGAATTTACACACACTAATCAGCAACATTTTTACCTTTTTCCATAAGACGTTGGAAGAAATTTGTATGTAATTTGAAGCTTTTTTTAAACTGCAGGGTCAGTATATTCAGGTAAATCTGTTGAATTGAAAAGTAAAAATGGGAATCATCACACCAATAGGGAGATCTAATAAAAACATATACGGTATATATGCTGATGCTTTACCAAATGGAGCCGCATTTAAAATTATTGAAAATAGTTTGACATTTAGGCAGTTTTTATTGAAATTTTGTAGTTCAAAGAAATAAACTACGATAGAGTTTTAACATCATCGTTTTATTAATCTCATAAAAATGGAAAAATATAAAAACCATAACCCATATCACTGCGCTTTTCATCTTCAAGAGTAGATAGAAAATGGAAAAGCATACATTTCCTAGTGCATTCATTATTTTATTCCTCCCATTCACCGTGCATTTTAAGTTATATACAAATTATACTGCAAGGCTGCTGGATATGAACTCCTAGTATTGGATATTACCATGTTTACAGCATAAGGGGGAAAATAAAAATATATGATAAAAGTAATGCATTACACTGTAGGTGTCAGAACTGGCACCACTGTACGAACGTAACCAGCGTGGTGAGATTGAATGTGTGTTTTCAATTCATAAGATAACAAGAATTTGCTTTAAAAGATTTACCTGCTGCATCAATCAATCCTTCTAATATGGTAGGTAAACAACATTTTTTGGTCTAACAATTTTACTGTTTGGTGAAGAATAGAGATGGACACAAAACAGAACTTTATGAGTTTGAACGAACTTGAACTATTCAAATTAGTCAAAATAGGCTCAAACTAGTTTGTGTTTTGGACAATCGTTAATTATCAAATTCACAAGCCGTTCGCTAACACTAGAATGTTTTGTTTGCTAATCCTCAAAAGTATTGTTCGTTTTCGGTAACCCTCGAATCTATGGATCGTTTTCGCTAACCCTAGAATGTATCATTCGCTAACCCTCGAATTTAGCCTTCGATTTTCGGTAACCCTCGAAAGTATTGTTTGTTTTCGGTAACCCTCTAATGTATAAATTCTTTACGCTAACCCTAGAATGTATCGTTTACTAACCCTCAAATGTAACCCTCAAATTTATGGTTCTATTTTTGGTAACCCTCGAAAGTATCGTTCGGTAACCCACAAAATTTTCGTAACCCCTTGAATGTAGCTTGCGCAAACCTGACAATTGCCAAGTCAAAAAGTAAGAAGTTTTAAACAGGTTTTGGTGATAGTTACATTTTCCCCAGACCATTCCCCAGGTGCCATAGCCATTTACAGTAAGTTACCTTGTTAGTTTGTTTTCGAAACGTTCGAAAACGGACCAAATTTTATGAAATATTTATAAAATTATTACATGTGAATAATGGTGCCTGGACAGGAGCACTACTTGGAGACGTGAAGTGTGCCTGCTTCCCTGTTGTCTGGGTCTTTTCTATATGATTGTGAGTTTTGAAAATATTGAAAATTCTTTTGGATCTACAGATTTATTGAAACCAACAGTTCCGAATGGAAACCAGGTGCGTTTTGAAACTTAAATTCATCACTACCCAGGACCCATGACCTATATATATAGCACAACACAGTATAATCAGAAGCACACAACAGAATTATTACATAGATCACACACGACCACCAGCCTGTCCCCTTCCTCAGTATAAGGAACACTCAGTGTGCAACTAAGTGTAGTGTGCGCTTCTGATTTTATAATATTTTTCTAGCATAAATTTGCATTTGAGTATGTGCCCTTGTGTGTCCACAAGGGCACCTCAACTCACAGAGATCATTAACTGAATACATGTGCCCTGGCCCATTCCTTTTATAATCCAGTCATTATAATTCACCAATAATACATGGGGCTGATACGAGTCAATAACATACACAATAAATTTAGCACACACATGAGTTGGAGGGAAAGGCCGCAGCTTATTTTTTGATCCTCCAGCTGGCTCCTGGCCAGGTAAGTCCCTCTGTTAATAGAGAGAAGCGGGGGTGGGCGGAGTTAGTCCCAGATGGACCCGATACCGCCCATGAGTTGGGCCGGTGATTCGGGCCAGGCTACATTAGGAAAAAAAGGTTCTAATTATTACCATATTTAGGTAGATTACAGTCATACAGTTTATATGTGAATCAGAGGTTTAAATTGTCACTAAATGCAGTTTAGTACGTTTACACGATAAAAAACCCTTAGACAGTTGTATAAACACATCATTCCTTCTATGGTTAGATTAAGAAACTGATTTGCAGAAGCACGTTATACATCATCTCTAATTGGTGCCTGTCTAATAGTTGTATCATTGTGTGATGTCCTTAGGTGCAAAACTGCACTTAATATCAGTGATACTTGTCAAATTAATATTACCACAGCCTCCTCTATTACAGACTGCTGGCTACTATCCCCAACACTTCAATTTATTCCTGTGATTTGAAGTTTAATCTATAGCATAACATGTTAAAAAAAGATGATAAAATTCAATGTATCTACATCTGCTTACAACACCTTTAATATAAATGTTGATGTTGTACAATTTAGTGCTCTTTTCCTATGTGAAAGAACATTTTTAAAGTGTTACTGCACATTAACATTAAATATTTAGGAATTTATTAATAAAATATCAGGATACTAGGTAGTCCTAGCAAGATACGGCTAAGGCAGTTGTTATGGTAAATAAATACCGTATGCTGATATTTTATTCATGGGGCTTTAACATGTATTATGGAACATATATCATATATGATTTTAGCTTGAAAATGCACAGTAGTCCCCTAGCATCCTTGAGAGTCCATTACAATAAATGATGCATAGTTTGAATCCATTTTAGAATATCTATACAGAAGTGAATCTATAGTACAAAAACAAATCACTGCACCATGAAAGGGAGATGAACAGTGCATTAACCCTTTCAGTGTGCTTGTGAAGGTTCTCATTCATCCAGGTCATGGTATATCTGTTGTATTCAATTAGATCAACTGGACTTGAAATGGAGTTCTTGAAGACGTTTCGCTAGTCATCCGACTGGCTTTCTCAATTCAGAATGACTTGTACAAGAATCTGTGGCAATTATGTACCCTGGAAAATCCCAATTAGTACCCTTAACACATGGCTGTGATATGCTAATTGGGATTTTCCAGGGTACATAATTGCCACAGATTCTTGTACAAGTCATTCTGAATTGAGAAAGCCAGTCGGATGACTAGCGAAACGTCTTCAAGAACTACATTTCAAGTCCAGTTGATCTAATTGAATACAACAGATATAACCCTTTCAGTGCATTCTGTCTTGGAAATGTTGCCTTATTTAAGGTTTTGACACCAAACAGGTTTTAGCCTACCTACTGTTGCATAAATGTAACAACCTTTGTGCTCCCTGTTTCCTATTTCTGTTAGGATAAGGTTTGAGGATACTATTTTAAAGGGAATTTAAAGGGATACTATTTTAAAGGGAATTTTAAGGGATACTATTTCAAAGTTCGGTCCATTGCACCTTTTAATTGCACCCTATTGTTAAAGAAGCTAATATTATACACTTTAAAGTATGTATTTACTTTCCCTTTAACTTTAAAGTGTATCATATAAACTTCCATATTTTATTTAAATGTAATGTACAGCTAGCAGGGCAGTTCTGACTGACTAACTGACTAGATGAGAGTCACATTCAGGGAGTCTCACATGAGCAGTGGATTGAAAGGTAAGTTTTGCCAATGGCTTAGAAAAATAAGAGTAACATGGTGTGTGATTTAAAGGTACAGCTTTGCAATGGACTTAACTTTGATTTACATTCCCTTTAGCATATTGACCTCTCACCCTAACCCTTTCTGTAATGGGCATGTCCACCCCAAAACTAAAATTTAACCCACTACTGTCCCCACTGTGTAGTGTTCAAAAAACCTTGCAGTGCCTGTTCAAAGTCCTGAATAGTGAAGAGTAGGAGCTGTCTGTTTGTCATCATCTGCCTGCTACTTCCTTGTCCTCCTGGAAGACTCTGGTATGCACAGTGGAGGCCTCCCCCTCCCTCCCTCCAACCCCCAAGATCCCTCTATGCTGCCATCATCTTTTACCTCCCCCCAACCATTGGGTTTATAAGTTTAAAAAAGTGCAAATATAGACTTAACAACCATTGTCCCCTCATCTCTCTCCACAACTGGCAGCCGCATCTTCGATTGGCTGACTCTCAGCCAATTACAGACGTTGGTGCCAGGAACTAAACAGCAATAGAGGCAGAGAGCCCATGGAACGAAGGAAGGTAATTTGATTTCTGGGGCTTATTTTAACATAAACCTGGCAGTTTGGGGGTGAGGTGTTACACTTCAGTAAAAATTAATTTTGGGGCTGGAGATAACTAATTTGTGTTTAAAATGACTACTAGAAGTAGAATTTCTCCACAGTTTATTTCTGTTAGTTTGTCAGGTTTGTTTTTTATCCTTGTTCAGATAAATTAGTCAATGAAAACATGAGTACAATTAAAAAAATGTTTGGTGCTATCCTCAAACTGGGTAGTTGAGAGGAGTTATTGAAGTCAGAAAATGTACAGTATCCAAATATGGCCTATTGAATCTATAGATTTTAGGATTGATCCACTTATATCGATGAATGCTTTTAGGTGGACACGATAATACTACAGTTATATTTGTTTTAGAAATTATTATACCACTAAAATTTGTATTAGAAATTAATATACCAGGCGTGGGTCTGAAATTTCTGCAGTTATAAAAATTAATTTAGCATCTAAAAAAATATTGGGAGGCAAATGCAAGATCTTAAATGTATCCAAAAGACTGTGTAGCCGAAGTGTTTATGTACTTTTTGCAGGATTAAAAGAAGATTGTTATTATTACAATTAATATATAGGTCAAACTGAGAACTCTGGCACTAGCTAGCTTAAATATACTGGAAACATTAAGAAATGTGTGTATGCGTGACAGGCTCTAGTTTTACGCTCTACAAGGTGGGCGATGGATTACATAAAAATTAACTTTTGTACCTTGAGCGTTACAGATTTAAAAATCCAATTTAATTATTGAAATACTCAGAAAGTGAACTATTCCTTAACTGTTTTAATTAAAGAACAGGAGTTAATAGTTCGATAATTATCGAATTCGGTAATTATCGAATGTTCGAATCGTTTATGGGATAATTATCGAATGTTCGAAAGTCCGAGAAATCTGGGTCCGAGATAGTTCGGTAAGTTCGGCTTGAACTCGGGTTCAAGTTTGAGTTCTAGTCCATCTCTAGAAGCAATAGGTGCACATGAAAGGCTCTGAAGACTACATGGGCTGTGAATTGTACTGGAATCTACTGAATTTCACATACTAGAGAAGAATTTTACAATGTATAGGTGTTCGGGGGAGAAAAGCTTTATGGTTAGTTTATACAGTTCTTGCATTCATTTACAGTTGGGCTCTAAAGCAATAAGAAGTGCAAAAGATTGAAGTGAAAATTACAAGAGGGCGCTCCAAATACAGTTGCATAATGATTACTGCAATACGTTTTCGTGACACAGTAATCGTTAAACGACTGTACTGCATTGTGGTGCGGCTCAAGTAAGATGTTGCTTTTTTAATGCCACCATTTAAAGCATTAAAGGCATTGGATTTCACGTTACTTTGTAGTGCAAAATCCAACACAAAGTGTTCTTATATCACAGTTTCCAAATACCACAGAAAACCGTGCAGGCCTCCGCAAAAAACACTAGAAATTCCAAGCTAAAACGATACATCACGTGGCATGCATCTTTTAAAGTGGGTACACACTGCACCAATCTTTTAAAGATGGCAGACAGAATCTGCAAGATTCTGTTTGTCATCTTCGACAGCTGGAAGTACACCCAGTCACAAGCGTTCTCCTTATATAAAGTATACATAAAGTATAGAGAGAACGTTTGTGACTGCCATACTCCCTACGATTGCGGCGAACTCCCTATACTCTAGTACAGGGGGCCGGCTGTGACCAAGGGAAATTTTCTGTCTGAACAAACATTTCCGATGCCGACAATAGTTTCGGCTGCACACACATTAGCAATTAAGACCCTTCCCATCGGTACCAAAGGGATTGGCCCTATATCGCTAATGTGTGTACCAAGCTTTAGTGTATTATATTAGATCAGTGAGTAGGACCCAATAAATATTCCTGGATTTTATACATTAAGATTTGCCTGAATATTCTGTACATTATACTTTGTATGTAAAGGTGTTATAAGATGTGTGAATTAAATTCCAATTATACAGACAAATGAATTAACAGCATCATGCCCGGGAATTGCACTTTTAAAATGTATTTTCTATTCTGTTTTTAGGTCAGTACCTGGAATATAGAATGTGTTATAACAGGGAAGAATTAATTGCTTCATAGTGATTTCTGTATTGCTGAGTTCCAAATTTATTGAACACCTTACTTAACCCCGCAGTGTGTGTAAACTCAGTGATAAATAGGGCGAGCGTCTCCATGAATATTATGGACATGAATGGACAAATCTATAAAGAACTTTCCAATTTTCGGTATTTTGTAAAAAAAAATGAATAAAGCAATTTAATCAGAAAATTCTGGGATGCAACAACTTTATCAAAAACCTATATTAGGTTTAATACAGCACTGTATATTTAAAAAGTGTTTTGGGTATTTCTATTATCCTCCTAACAAGAATTATCTTGATAGAAGGTCCACTGGTTAGTGTGAAACTAGCTGCATGTTCCCAGTGAAATCTTCACATTACTAATATGGAGGTTCTTTGTAGAAATATAACAGTTAAGACATCTTTACCCCATAAAGATATCCAGTTCAATGTGTTGTTCTAATTACCTAATTTAAAGGGCATCTATACCGAAAAATAGGTTATTTTAAATTGACCATAACAAGAAACTATAATTCTTCCCAACCACCACTGTATCATCTTTTTGTTTATCTGCCCCCTGTTTCTTTAGATATTCAATCTAAAACTTTTTTATATTTCAGCTGTCAATCAAGTTCCTTGCTCTGAAAAACTTTTCTTCTGTGACTAGTTTTACTGTAGCTGGAATGGTAACAGAGTTTTGACAGTTGGAATGCTGTATGCTGTGTGCAGGCTTGACAGTTGGTTTGTGGGGAAAAAAATCAGGTCGGATGGAAGTGGGAGTGGTTATTAGAAGTGTGGTTACATTAAGATGAGGCAAAGTCATTTTTTTCAATTTTAATGTATTTTGTAATCTGGAAACGAAGAAAGCATTTGCATGTTTGTAATTTAGGAGACAAATGTTTTAAGAAAATGGAGATAATACCCTATGTTAAGAATTATGTATTGTCATTTTGAAAGATGTTGTGCAGTTCCACAGGAACACAGCTTTAGGTAATATTTGTAATTATACAGTATGAACTGTCATTCCCCATGTTAGCGGGGGAAAGCTCCCGTAAGTGACAGGAGCAGATTATATTGGAGCCCTAAGGAGAGACGTAATTAGGTTTTGAGAACTAGAACACGCTAAAATGATCATGGCTGAATTTAGACCATTTTTTGTGTTTGTGTGGATCTTTAAATCAGTTCAAATAATCTTGTATTATAGATAATAGGACCAAAAGGTTTAATATCTGCTTTTAATCTCTGCACAGACAATAAGGGCCAATGTATAAAGGGCTGGTATTGCTAAATACAGTCATGCTAAACAATGTATGGAGGGTAAGCAGACGTAGTAGGCTATAGTTGGGGTGGTTAATTGGCCTGACCTGGACAATTTCAGGCGTTAAGGTCACACAATATACTGAGGGGCACAATCGCTTTGGTACATTGCATGGCGGGTGTAATAGAGAGTGATAGTGGCTCTCTATGCGTTGCCCCCTTGTAATCCAACATGGCCCCCGAAGCATATGTTGCCCGACATACTTTAATGGTCTGCTTTGGTAGATCACTAAACAATCTTGTCCAATGATGGCTACGGTAGTTCCTGACAGGCACGGATAATCATGAATAATGAACACAATATCATTATGAAGTAATGTAGGTTCAGTTTGAGAAGGCAAAATTGTGTAAACATAACTAGTATTACCACTCTCTCCCAGTCACTTTGTTATCTTAGGACTAAAATCATTTTAAAACAGCAAGTTGTCTAGATTTAAAGGGTATGCCAAATGTGAATAAAAAAACATAAAGTGTCTTGTCAGTGATCTGCCCCCAATCCCAACTGCAATTTTTATTAGTTTATTATGTTTATTTGTATCAAGATGTTTAATGATATGGTCTATCCCTTTCTGGCATCTGTCTCCTCCCTCTGCTCAATGAGCTTTTTAAAAGCTTGAACATATGCAGAGGAGGCATCAGGGGTAAAAGAAGTCAATCATTGGTTGTGATGTCAGCAGTCACAGCCTTGATTGATTGCATGGAAGGAGGGGCCAGCTTAATCTGCCAGAATGGAGAGACTAATTATCCTAAAATATCTGGTTAGTAATGCAGATAATAATGTGCTGAATATATCAGTTGGGGTTGGGGCAGGTAAACGACATGTGATCAGTTTTTTTTTGTTTTAAGGGTGGACATGACCTTTAAGGCAGCAGTCCAAAACTATGCTGCCTTATTGTTGTCAAAGTTAAATAATTTTGGACTTAAAGCCAATTATAGATCCATGTCATATGCTTACTATAATTAGGGGTTCATGCTTCCACTAAGTAAACTGATCTGATGTTTTATAAAGCATAAAACATTTGAAACATAAACTACCAACCTTTCTCACTTGTACTTTTTGGCTATACAGTATGCCAAAGAATCCATTATGGTTCATTATTATTTTATTTTTAGTTTGTCTTTAATTTTTTTTACTTCTTAGAAATTATTAAATGGTGTTAGGATGTATAGAAGTGTAATCGGTTGACAGATAGATAAATACAGTATAAACTGGGTTAAACTGGTTGGTTTTGAAATTATCATAACACAGTTAATAAATGGCTTTATGTGTTTTTATTTAAACTTTGGCTTATTTGAAACTCAATTTTAAAAGTATTTTAAAGATCAGGGCAAAAAGTGCTATTAACTGCAATTATTTATGATGCTTAGTGGTTAGCCTTTTAAAAAAAAAAATCATACAATTTGTATGCAAAGGCGTAGATCAGCTGTCTGCCATTAAATCTAAAAGCTGCAAACTCACTCCTGGGGTTATAAATATATACGCTTAGCTGACTTTTTATTTTACTTCTGAGAGCTAACCATTCCAAATGTATGGCTTGAGGTTTGAGCAACCTCACCTCTGTGTTTAAAATGAACATTAATATGATCTAATCTGAAGGTTAGCGAAAGTTGTAACTGCTGCGAAAATGTCAAGGACGACTATTTTTTAAAAAAAAGCAAAAAAGTAAACATCATTAATTAAATGTAATTTTAATGTAATAAATGATACACTATGAGCACCAAGGGGCAATAATATTTTGCTAAATGAACAGGAATTATGTCACCATTAAAGAATTAAAAATGGTTTGGTACAGTAACACTTGTAGACATATCTGCAGTTAAAGGGCATGTCCACCCCCCCAAAAAAAAACCTACTCACTTTTTCCTTAAGTGACAAAAGCTTAAATTTCTTCAGTGTTTCAATGGAAATTTTTCCCTTCTTGACCCTTAGAAGTTGTCCCACATTTCTGCCTCTGCCTCATGGTGTCCGGATTGGGAAACCCCAGTCAATTATTAGCTGTGACATCTGTCACACTCACACTACAAGTTTTGTAAAAACAGGGGAACTTTGCAATTGTGATGTTGTGTGATGATCCCCTGTGTTATCACATAGCGGTGTCCGTTGAAACAATGCACTGTATCGCAGCAGGTGTGTACAGTACTGTTTAACTCCTCTGAGCATAGCATTTTGGTGCAATTTCACAACATTAAATTGCACCAAAATGCTCCCTTCTGTGATCAAGTTCGAAGCTGGAGAAATTCAGAGGGCCAATCAGGTGAAAAGTGTAGATTTCTATTTTTAGAGCTTTCCAATTCCACATTTAGCAAGCAGTTATTTGTTAGGCTCAAAATGAACAACAACCAAGGTAAGTTCAGTAGTAAAGGTGTTAAGATTGGTAGGTTGGTTTCCCAGTGGTTTGCACATTTGCAGGGTGATGCACCACAAGGCACAGTGACTTAAAGACATACTTGCCAATGTTATTAGAAAGGGATGAAAAGGAGCTATGTCTTACCTCCTGTTCTTCACTTAAACAAGCAGGAGACTGGAGAGAAGTTCCAGATCTTTACCTCCTGTTCTTCAAATAAACAAGCAGGAGACTGGAGAGAAGTTACAGATTTTTACCTCCTGTTCTTCAATTAAACAAGCAGGAAACTGGAGAGAAGTTACAGATTTTTACCTCCTATTCTTCAATTAAACAAGCAGGAGACTGGAGAGAAGTTACAGATCTTTACCTCCTGTTCTTCAATTAAACAAGCAGGAGACTGGAGAGAAGTTACAGATCTTTACCTCCTGTTCTTCAATTAAACAAGCAGGAGACTGGAGAGAAGTTACAGATTTTTACCTCCTGTTCTTCAATTAAACAAGCAGGAGACTGGAGAGAAGTTACAGATTTTTACTCCTTTCTTCAATTAAACAAGCAGGAGACTGGAGGGAAGTTACAGATCTTTACCCCTGTTCTTAATTAAACAAGCAGGAGACTGGAGAGAAGTTACAGATCTTTACCTCCGTTCTTCAATTAAACAAGCAGGAGCTGGAGAGAAGTTACAGATTTTTACTCCTGTTTTCATTAAACAAGCAGGAGACTGGAGAGAAGTTACAGATTTTTACTCTGTTCTTCAATTAAACAAGCAGGAGACTGGAGAGAGTTACAGGATCTTTACCTCCTGTTCTTCAATTAAACAAGCAGGAGACTGGAGAGAAGTTACAGATTTTTACCTCCTGTTCTTCAATTAAACAAGCAGGAGACTGGAGAGAAGTTACAGATTTTTACCTCCTATTCTTCAATTAAACAAGCAGGAGACTGGAGGGAAGTTACAGATCTTTACCTCCTGTTCTTCAATTAAACAAGCAGGAGACTGAGAGAAGTTACGATCTTTACCTCCGTTCTTCAATTAAACAGCAGGAGACTGGAGAGAAGTTACAGATTTTTACCTCCTGTTTTCAATTAAACAGCAGGAGACTGGAGGAAGTTACAGATTTTTCCCTCCTGTTCTTCAATTAAACAAGCAGGAGACTGGAGAGAAGTTTACAGATCTTTACCTGTTTCTTCAATTAAACACAGGAGACTGGAGAGAAGTTAAAGATTTTTTCCTCCTGTTCTTCAATTAACAAGCAGGAGACTGGAGAGAAGTTACAGATCTTTACCTTCTGTTCTTCAATTAAACAAGCAGGAGACTGGAGAGAAGTTACAGATCTTTACCTTCTGTCTTCAATTAAACAGCAGGAGACTGGAGAGAAGTTACAGATCTTTACCTCTGTTCTTCAATTAAACAAGCAGGAGACTGGAGAGAAGTTACAGATTTTTAACTCCTGTTCTTCAATTAAACTGAAAAAAAAAAAAAAATTCCCAGTGGAGATACCCTTTAAATGGGCCACAATCGGGGAGCCGATAGGGGCTTTCCGTACATTGCTTGCACGTATATTCGTAAGCATTTGTTGCTGCACTCTCCCATTACTGAAAGGTAAAGATTTTGTTCAGGACTTTTTTCTATTACAACATACAAGGTAATAATTGAAAGGAATTCATATCCCATAAATATTTCTATATCACTTCTATATCACTATATAACTTATTTTATTTTTAATTTCCAGCCAGGCCCAAAGGAGTCAGAGGAATTGATATACCTCATATGGGTAGACAGCCTGGAAAGGTTTCCTAATCAAAAGGAATGTATGGCCTTGGACACAGAGATGTTGAGCTTAACCTTTTTAATCCTACAACATGTAAGAGAGAGAAAGAAACATCAAAGTGTTTTTTTTCCATTCTATTGTATTTTACAGAGTCAGTTTCTCACAGTTCTATGCTTTTTTCCATAGCGCTTCTCTGTTCAAGTGGAGACTGTATACGGAATGCAAAGCTATCCGACTATGGTACAAAAGCATTGCTCCTAGAACTTTGTACCTCACACTATAATGGGGATTTTTTTTTCTTTATCCACATCAAATAAAGAAATACTGTAAATGTTTGTACCTAAATAAGTAACATATACGCATGTATACACAGCCATACACACATATACCCAAATCTAGAGAAGAGATGTCAAAACGTTATCGCTGGTTTTGAAAATCATGGTCGAAAATTCCAAGCTTGAAAAGTCCCCCCCAAAAGAAATATTGCAAAACGGGAGAGAGAGAGAGGGAGGGAGGAAGGGCTGCAGTGCGCATGCCAAACTTATCCCGGAGGAGAGACAGGAGGCACAGTCCAATATGGACTCTGCTATCCTCCTGGTGGCCAGTTTTTGGGACTTGGGGGGGGGGGGGGGGATTACAGGAGAACAATTTGGAGCAGGGATGTAAGGTTAGGATTTTATTACACTACAGAGTGGGGCCAGTAGTGGGTTAACTTATAGTTTTGGGGGTGGACATGCCCTTTAACCTGCCCATTCAGCATTTTGTCTGTGTATAAATAAATACTTCTGAAATACTGCCTGCCTGTTTGTAGCACCCCTAATAGAGACCGTTATGGCTTTTCATTTGATCCAGCGCCTGGGTTGATTCAGTTGCTCTGTAGATTCAGTTGCTCTGAGCATGTTTGACCCATCCAACAGCCAATCAGTAGAAATTACTGTTAAGAACATTAAAAGGAAGTGGTGCATCCTAGGAATCAGAAGGACTGTTAGAACCTGAAATGGCAGCTCACTAATGCCAACAGCAGGGAATAGCAAGGCGTAGAAATTCAACTGATTTTTCAAAATGGAAGAGAATATGTAGAATAACTAGGTATGCACTGAACTTTCCCTTTTAAAAACCATTGTCTTTCTACATTCAACTCTGTATACGTATCTCGTGATCAAGAATTTTGAATTGTGTGTATAAACGTAGAGACCAGTTCAATGTAGTCTATAAAAGGCTATGTATTAGATTCTATTTTAATTAAGTATACTAGAAAATGACTAAGGAAAACACAAATATTTGAATAGATTACTAGAAATACATGGACCGGATGGAATACACCCTCGGATTTTAAAAGAGCCTAGTTCAGTTCTATCTAGACCACTGTTTCTTATCTTTTCAGATTCACTTTGATCTGGGGATGTGCCGCTGGATTGGAAAAAAGCCAATGTAATACCAATGTTCAAAAAAGGTAGTAGTTCACAGCCTGGTAACTATAGACCTGTAAGCCTAACATCAGTGGTAGGGAAGGTGATGGAAACTTTGTTACGGGATCATATCCTTGACTTTGTCTCCAGAACTTATCTTATTAGTAGTAGTCAACATGGATTTATGAGAAATAGATCATGCCAGACAAATTTAATTGTTTTTTATGTAGAAGTGAGTAAGAGTTTAGATTCAGGCACAGCCGTGGATGTGGTATACTTGGATTTTGCGAAAGATTTTGATACTGTGCCACATAGGCAACTAATGTATAAACTGAGGATTGTTGGCCTTGAAGAAAACATTTGTGCATGGATAGAGAATTGGTTATTGGATCGCAAGCAGAAAGTGGTGGTAAATGGAGCTACATCTATGTGGACTAAAGTTATAAGCGGAGTGCCTCAGGGTTCTGTACTGGGACCATTTCTTTTTAATCTGTTTATAAATGACTTAGAAGGGGGCATTGAGAGCAAGATCTTCGTGTTTGCTGATGACACAAAACTATGCAGAGCTTTGGAAACTTCAAATGATGTGCAAGTGTTGCAAGCAGACATAGATAGATTATCAAAATGGGCAGCAGAATGGCAGATGGGATTCAATGTTGATAAATGTAAGGTGATGCATTTGGGATTTAATAATCTCTGTGCCACCTACACCATAAATAACTCTGTGTTAAGTGCATCTGTGATGGACAAAGATTTGGGGGTTCTGGTAGATAACAGACTTAGCTGTAGCAAACAATGCCAGGTAGCAACGGCTAGAGCTAGCAAGATATTGTATTGTATAAAGAAGGGAATAGATTCAAGATAGAAAGATATTATTCTCCCTCTTTACAAGGTACTGGTAAGGCCTCATTTGGAATATGCGGTGCAGTTTTGGAATCCCATATACAAAAGGGACATCTTGGAAATGGAAGCACTTCAGAGAAGGGCAACTTAAATAATAAGGGGAATGGAGGGGCTTGAATATGCAGGCAGATTAGACAAGTTAGGGCTGTTTACATTGGAGAAGCGACGTTTGCGTGGGGACATGATAACCTTATACAAATATATTAATGGGCCATACAATAAACTCTCTGGTGCATTGTTTACTAATAGGTCATATCAGAGGACACGTGGACATCCTTTAAGTTTGGTAGAAAAGAAGTTTCATCTTCAGGTTAGGAAAGGTTTCTTTACAGTGATAACAGTGAAACTGGAAAATTAAATCACTTTAATACATTTGTTAAACGTTAATAAGGGGAATGTAGAGGTTTTACTTTGCAGATAGATTAGACAAGTTAGGACTGTTTACACTGGAGAAGTGTCGGGGATATAATCACTTTATACAATTAAAATGATATTAATGGGCCATACAATAAACTCTCCGGTGTCTTGTTCACTAATAGGTCATATCAGAGAACTTGTGAATATCCTCTAATATTAGAAGAAAAGCAAATTCATCACTAAGAGGGGTTGCCTTCCTCTGGATCGGTGGTGTCCATTGGCAGGATAAAATGGTTGCACTAGATGAACGTACAGTATATGTCTTTATTTAAGTTGAATTGTTGATTGGATCCAAACAATATCATTGTAAAAGTAAATAGTAAATCAAATTTAAAAATAGATATACTATTTCTACCTTAACATAAACTAATGGTCAGACAATAGATATATTATTGCTATTTCCCTTTACAAATGAATTTAAAGTTTAATATTACTTACTGCTATGTCTGCAGTTTACATTGTAAGCCGTACAGATTAAGGGACTATTTATAATCTCCAGGATCTTGCACAATGTTGCCAAGTAGTAACAAGCCTTATTATGCACACAGTGTAAGCCATAGTTGTCGCTAATGTGTTGGAAATTATTAAGATGTATATAGTGCTGAGCAATGGCTTCTGTAATTCTATTTGTTTCTATCATTTTTTATTCCAAGAGAATACCGTCTCTTGTTTTAATAGCTGATGCCTAAGCAAGGTAGAGGCAATAATGTCTTCATTATACAAATCTTAATTTTCTTTAATTGCTAAGTACTTTTACTTCAGGCTATCACTTTTCATTTTACTCTAATAGCTGCTATTAATTAATTATGTTCCTTTGTGGGGGCTTGTTTATTAACATCTTGCTTTCTAAATTAAAGCAATAGATTATTACTCTGTACTCCATGCTTTCTTACATGTGTAGCTAAACCAATTAATTGACCATTAATAAGGGCCTTAGGTGCAAACCAAAGTGTCATTCAATTTTATGTCTAGTGTGTCAGTTAGGTCATAATATTTAATGATGTATAACTTCATTTTAGATTGAGTCAGCAGTGTTTCTTGTACCTTGCCTGCACTCTAAGAAGGGGGAAGGGATAAGAGCCAGGAAAGGGTTAGGGTATGTAGTGTACCATTAAACCAGTTTAATTTCTGATAACTTACAGTAGATGGCTCAGGAATTTGAAAAATGGTCAAGGGAGCACGTACAAACCTCCAAAACCGTAATAAAATCAAACTTCCTTTACACCCAAGCTATTTTTGAGTTTTCACAAATATACAAGGCTCCAAAGTAGCTTCTTATATTCGGTAACTCTCAAAAGTAGCTTCATATATTTGGTAACTCTTGAAAGTAGCTTTGTATATTCAGTAACCCTCGAAAGTAGCTTTGTATATTCAGTAACCCTCGAAAGTAGCTTTGTATATTCAGTAACCCTCAAAAGTAGCTTTGTATATTCAGTAACCCTCTAAAGTAGCTTTGTATATTCAGTAACCCTCGAAAGTAGCTTTGTATATTCGGTAACACTCGAAAGTAGCTTTCTATATTCGGTAACCCTCTAAAGTAGTTTGTATATTCGTTAACCCTCGAAAGTAGCTTTGTATATTCGGTAACACTTGAAAGTAGCCTTGTATATTCGGTAACAATCGAAAGTAACTTTGTATATTCGGTAACCCTCAAAAGTAGTTTTGTATATTCGGTAACACTCGAAAGTAGCTTTGTATATTTGGTAACACTCAAAAGTAGCTTTGTATATTTGGTAACACTCAAAAGTAGCTTTGTATATTTGGTAACACTCAAATTAGCTTTGTACATTTGGTAACACTCGAAAGTAGCTTTGTACATTTGGTGACCCTGGAAAGTAGCTTTGTATATTCGGTAACCCTGGAAAGTAGCTTTGTGTATTCGATAACCCTGGAAAGTAGCTTTGTATATTTGGTAACCCTGGAAAGTAGTTCAGTAGCCCGTATTTTCAAAAATAATCAAAAATATATAAGTTCCAAGATCCAAAATCTCCAAACAGTTCTGACAGAACTTTGGAACTGAATATTATTATCATTATTGTTATTATAACCTTATATTATTGTTGTTTATACCATGTTTGCAGTTAACATAAACAAAACTTATTTTCCTTCTTTTGCGTTTATTGGGGTTTTTTTACTATTGCATTATTATGTAAAAATTACCTTTAAGGAATATGTATTTAAATGGTATTTCCACTGACATGGCAGACACTTATGAGGGTGTGGCCTGTAACTGGAAGCTTGTTACGATATATGATTTTAATTTACTTTAATGAAGATCTGTTTATAAGAGTGAAGGCTTCCAATCTTTCTCAAGCCTTAAGCACTCAAGCACAAAGGAAAACTCAAGAGTTCAACCAAAGATATATATATACAGTATATATATATTGTGTCAGTGTCACCCTTACTGTTTCCTTGTTTATCTTGCCCTTGAACTCAAGCAAGGTACAAGAAACACTTACTGAGCAGTGAAGTAAATTACCCAGAAGGACACAAGACGAGGTGACTGTGTAATTATTTTAGTGCTACACAAAGGAAAGATTTTATATTATAAATTTATTTCTTGTTGTCTGCATCCTCATTGTCTGAAGATGTTTGTCCCATTTGAGTCAACGAAACTGTTGCCATTATAAGAGTTGCCTGGCTAGAGGCTGTTACCGGCAGTTTGGGAGGAGCAGCCTAATCAAGCACATGTGTATATTTCATTTTTATAAAGTCAAAAGCATTTAATTTCCTCTTTGCATAGAAAAGAACAATATTATTTTAACATCAGGGCGCTTTCTGCTAATATATAGTATAGTATAGTATAGTATAGTATAGTATAGTATAGTATAGTATAGTATAGTATAATATAGTATAGTATAGTATAGTATAGTATAGTATTTGTTGAGTAAAGACATATGTCCAGCCAGTCTAACCCATCTAGCAATATCCTCATTTCCTGCCTAACTGTTGATCCAGAGGAAGGCAAAAAAAACACCAAATTTATGAAGGGGGAAAAAATTCCTTTCTGACTCCAAGTGGCAATCGGAAATTTCCCTGATCAACTCTACTTTATGTATCAATACTAGTAACTTGTAACATTCCTTGTTTGCAGAAACTCATCCAGCTTTTTTTTTTAAACTGACCAATGAACCTGCCATTACAACGTCCACTGGAAGACAGTTCCATAGCTTTACCGTTCTCACAGTGACAAACCCTTTCCCAACTCTACTTTATGTATCAATCCCAGTAACTTGTAACATTCCTTGTTTGTAGAAACTCATCCAGCTTTTTATTAAACTGACCAATGAACCTGCCATAACAACGTCCACTGGAAAACAGTTCCATAGCTTTACCGTTCTCACAGTGACAAACCCTTTCCCAACTCTACTTTATGTATCAATCCCAGTAACTTGTAACATTCCTTGTTTGTAGAAACTCATCCAGCTTTTTATTAAACTGACCAATGAACTGCCATAACAACGTCCACTGGAAGACAGTTCCATAGCTTTACCGTTCTCACCAGTGACAAACCCTTTCCCAACTCTACTTTATGTATCAATACCAGTAACTTGTAACATTCCTTGTTTGTAGAAACTCATCCAGCTTTTTATTAAACTGACCAATGAACCTGCCATAACAACGTCCACTGGAAAGACAGTTCCATAGCTTTACCGTTCTCACAGTGACAAACCCTTTCCCAACTCTACTTTATGTATCAATACCAGTAACTTGTAACATTCCTTGTTTGTAGAAACTCATCCAGCTTTTTATTAAACTGACCAATGAACCTGCCATAACAATGTCCACTGGAAGACAGTTCCATAGCTTTACCGTTCTCACAGTGAAAAACCCTTTCCCAACTCTACTTTATGTATCAATCCCAGTAACTTGTAACATTCCTTGTTTGTAGAAACTCATCCAGCTTTTTATTAAACTGACCAATGAACCTGCCATAACAACGTCCACTGGAAGACAGTTCCATAGCTTTACCGTTCTCACAGTGAAAAACCCTTTCTGAAGCCTAAACCTTTTTTCTTCAAGTCTTAGGGCACTGCCACACTGTGCCGCAAACGCACACAGAATCGCATGTCTCATTAAATGGTACACAAAATCAGTGTAAAAAGTCAATTTGTTTTTCATGGATTTAAAAAATTCTTTAGAAAAGGAAAGAAACAAAACAATGATAACATTATATGTCAGGGAAAACAAATACCACACTTTTATTTAGATAAGTTATTATATATTGTGATGTTTATTCCCAGTGATTTCTCACAGTATTTTAAAGTGGCAGCTTTTTCAAATATAAGGACACAAATTCCTTCATTGCGCACTTTTCTGGATATAACGGCTGGAGGTGGTTGACAGCACTGAGGGTACAGCACCACCATAAGATAAGTGGTGTGCAAGGAGAACTTCCAATCAATTAATTCGTGGAAACTATTGTAATTTGTGAACCCTTGATTCTGTATATGGGAAGTTTACATGATTCCTTAACCCTTGATTTCATATATGGGAGAAATACTGAGTCAGTGAACCAGGTCCCAGTGCCATGCAAAGTGCCATGTACAAGTTACCATTGCTATTTAAACCTTATTTAATTAGAACTTTTTAAACTAAAACATTGACTTTAATGGGTCCAATTTTGGATTTTGGACACATTATTTGTGCAATAGCACATGGTAGATAAAGTGATGAACGAGGTTAAACAGTACAACTGTCAGCTGCATGCACAAATGTCTTTTTGCTCTTTATAGCTGCTTTCAGAAACTGAGTTAGCTGTATCTCCCTAACTCCCAAGCAATCTTTAGATAAATAGTAAGTAAAAAATAATTACACACTTTAGCGTTACTTTAAATACCACTGCTTGTATAGTAAGTACCACTGGTGGTAAGTACAGCCAATGGTAAATCATTTCTGAAGCTAGTTATAGACCTTTAACTAGTCTCTTTCCTTTGCCTAGGACACCTTAAGGAAAGAAAAAATATATTCTCAAGCTTGTGGCTAGCTTTAAAAATAATTTAGATGTTTGGGGGGGGGGCATATAATGCAACTGATGATGCTCTGCCCAGCAGTGGTCATGCTCAAACCTGAGACTTGAGGGCAGAGCAGTGGTGCCAGTGATGTCACAGCTCGCAGTGCTATTTTTTTTCTGTAGTGCCACCTTATGCCACCCCCAACCGCCATGTTCATTTGCAAAAAAAAAAAAATCTGAAAGTAAAAATTGCAAGCAGGGGGACGGACCAGCACCTGCATCCAATCACAGACACGGCTGCCATCAGTACAGAATGCTGGGGGAACGGAGCTCTTTAACTACATTTGAGATTATTTTTTTGCATATGAACATGGCGGTTAGGGGTGGGATAGGGTCCACTACACTACAGCAAAATGTATTGGAGGAAGGGCACGAGGCTGCAAAGAGGGATCCAGAGAGAGTGGGGGAGGGCTTCACTGTACATGCCAAAAAACTCTCAGAGGAAGGGTAAGAGGCGGAAACCTTTTCAATCACAGCCAGGCTCCTGGCCTTAACTTTTTGGGACTTTGGACAGACATTGCAGAAGAACCATTTGGAGCAGAGGTGTAAAGTAAGGATTTAACACTACACAGTGGGGCCAGTAATGGGTTAAGTTTAGTTTAGTTTTGGGGTTGATATGCCCTTTAATAAATGCAACTTTTATGGAGACCAAAGTTCCCATTTAACTCTGAAAATAGCACCACATTCAAAGAAAATGATTTAAATAATATGGAAGATATTTGTGCTCTGTGTTCACTGGCATTTTACATGTGATATTTTTGCAAAGTTAACTGTGGGTAATGTTATCAAAAGCAAGAGACCAGCCTACATTTTTTTCTTGACTAAGGGTAGGCCACACTGGTGCAATTTCCATGCTCTTCTGATTAAATTTAGATATCCATTAGAGTCGCATTCTAATGTGACTGGCAACACTGCGCGGTGCTCCGATCCGTAACTGCTTAGGCTGTGCTCCAATCCAATATCATATTATCTGCACACTGGCATACATTATAAACAAAGGGGTTTTAGTATACATTACTGTGATCACATGAATGAAAAGCCTTCCAACCACGTCAAGGTAACCCCAGTCTGGAAGGTACTAACGTCTAACCTTTTTACTTTAATTACATAGGAATGTGCATTGATTATCTTTTCTATGTTTGTATAAATGTTTTGACCAGATCAGTAGCACTTCCGCTAAATGTAGTTGTAAATTAGCCTAATTGGAGTGCTTCCACAATTCTTGTATTGTATGTATTTATTGGGAGGCTTGGTCAAGCTTCCATGTGGTAATAGCACCCCAACACGGCCCTGGGTAGTCCTATGCTTTTATTATAAAGCACTGGGTGGGTGGCCTCTTCCCTCATTTTAAAAAGCCAAAGGGCTGGGGGGAAGTGAGAAAGCCTGTTATATGGATCCAGAGTGTAAGAATGAGAAATGCAGAAGTTTGCTAATCATAATTGAAGTTAAATTGAAGGGCAGGAAAACATTTTTTTAAATAGGTTCTGGTCTAATTAACTGGTCTAAGAATATTTTTAGTCTAAATTGCTTTTGCATATTTTGATTTGGAAGGTCCTGCAATTCTGTATGCAATGTATGACACAGAGGTAAAGGTGCACTTTAAAAGTATAAAAGAATTCATAATATTCTTGAAATACCTATTAAGGATGTCAGGGTAAAAGGCAGCAATGCAATGCTCCATTTAATAAAAGGATTTGTCTTCCGGGAAGAACTTAAAAGGCAAGATGTTTCTAATTAATTGATTTGAATAAAAAATGTGAAAAAAAAATTTGATATAAAAAAACAAGCATTGCCACTTCAGATCAAGGTAGAAAATTAGTTTTGAGTTGTCTAATTGAATTTTGTATTATGCTGTAGACCATATTGCTCATCATTCTTATAATAATAAGGCTAAATAGGGTGAGAAACTCAACAAATTAAGTGTAAAAAGTGGGAAAAAAGTATTCAGCCACATTTTGTCAAAAGTTTTTGAGTTCAGCACTGGTTTCCTTATATTTGGTTTTAAACATTTATAACAAGAGGATTAAAGGGCATCTCCACCCTCTAAATAATTTTTGGATATACTGTAGGGCATCCCTACAGTATATCCAAAAACACACACACACAAATGGGGGGCTGTTGGAGCACTGCTGTGGCAAAATTACTTTATAACATATAGTGGAAGTGCTACTGATCTGACCAAAACAATAGAACAAACAAGAAGAGAGATGATCAATGCACATTCCTGGGCCCCATAATATCATAATATCTATGCTAGTGCAAACAGTAAGAACATGGGGGGTTTAGTTACAATTTTATGCATAAAAGTGAAAAGCCTTCCAACCATGTCAAGATAACCCCAGCATGGAAGGTCCTAAAAATTAACCTTGGGTCATTTTTCTGGGCTGACACTCCCTGCTTGTTTGCATTGGATTAGTATTAAAGGCTATCACTTACTGTCCAGCAAAAAGCATCTCTCCTTTTTTCTATTGAGAGGGGAGGGGCGGGGTGAGGTGAGAGACTGTCACATATTTTACAAAGGAAGTGACATATAAGTCTTGCAAAAGATCAGACCTAGCCTTTCTGGGTCAGAGAGATTATTGAATAAAAAATACAAGTCGTTAAAGTCACTACTCACAATATTATGAAGCGTTTGAATGGCCGCAGGTGTGTTCGGGGGATCAAAAGTACTTTTTTAACGCAAATTGGAGTCGTTGGGTCAATTTGCATAAAAATAAATAATCCTTTAGTTTAAGATTTCTCTCTAGTCTCAACAGGTCTAACTCCACGTCAAAAAAAATATACTGTGGGGTCGGGACAAGTGTGAGGCCTTTTTGTAAGCGACTTAGCTCACCCAATGTCAGGGTATGGGTGCTCAAATTAAAGACTATAGTCTCTTGTTCCTCGATGGTCGACCTCTTCTTTTTGTACACCCCCCTTCGAGTGTGTGATTGTGTCCTGGTGTGGTGGCCGAGTGTGTGGTGACCGCTAGAAAACAAGAAGATGAGGAGGGTGTTGCAGGCTGAGAATTCCCAGTTCCCACCAAAACGGGGATATTATCATCACTGTCAGTGTTTGGTGAGTCACCTGAGGTGTCTATGGTCTCTCTGGGCTTCCTCATAGCTGGGCATCTCAGTCGTCTGCCCGGTCTATCAGCTTTATTCACTAGCCACCTATACACCCATTTTTCTTTGTAGTCAAGATCAATGACCTTGTTCTGTTTGAAGGCAATAAGATCTGATCTATATTTTTCAATTTGGTCCCCGAGTTTTTTAAACCAATCTTGTGTATTGTCCGCACTAAGGATATGTTGGTATTTCAGTTCAAATTCAGTAATCTCCTTTCTAACAGCATTCAGTTCCTTAGTTTATTGTTCAATAACCAGAAGAATTAAATCATAAGAACATTTATTGAGGATACTGCACCATTTGCTGCAGAACTCACAATCCAATCTACCTATTGTTGGTGTGTTCCCAACACAAAATCCCCTTGGTATACGCCTGGATCGGTGATAGTCAGATAAATATAAAGTATGAAGCTGGTAATCGACCTCTTTTCTCTTAAGCAGCAAAAGCAGTGAATGCAAGTCCTTGGGCAGATCTTCCAACTTGGCAGCAGAATCCATGCACAAGATATGGGGGGCATCAGCTTGACAATAGGACAACTCCCCCTCTGTGTTAACCTCTGCTGTGGGAACAAAGGAATCCTCCATTGCCACAGCACTGCAGTCCGTCGGACCTAGTATTTGCTGTAGAGAACAGACAGGTGGGTACTTAATCAAACAAGACTGGAATGGAACTTGATATCACGATCAGCACTTCATTCCAAAGATGATCTTGACTGGGTGTGCTCCAAAATGGCAAATGTAAGAGATGTACAACAAAGGCACTCATGGGTCTTATAAAACATAATATTTATTAAGGCAAAGTTAAAAACAATATAACAACATTGCTCATTTCATCCCCTTGGTGCCAGAGTATTTAACCGATGTATCCATCGTGCCTCCTTCTGGAGAAGTAGTTTATCATGATCTATATTTGATTTGATTTCCATACCAGTCAACCCATCAAACACCATACATTTAAGAGATGAGAGCGGGTGAGTCATTTTTTTGAAGTGTCGGGCTACCGACAGATCCCCAAGTTTGGAGTTTGGTACAACAGAATTGGCTGCACTGAGAGCTTGTCATATAGAGGAACAGTGATTGTTCGTCCGTTCTTTAAAAGTTTTGGTCTTACCAATATAATATAGCCCACACGGACATACTATAAAATAGATGATAAATCTGCTCTCACATGAGAATCCTTGTCTAATGGGCAGCCTCTTCCCATTATGTGGTTGGGCAAAGTCTTTCCCTGCTATTGAGATCGACAGGTGATGCAGTTCGGGCATCGATAACAGCCCACTCTTGAGCTGGCCTTTGCCAAATAGCTCAATGTCCCAACCTCTATGCCAGATGGTGGTAGTATGCCGTATTGACCAAATAACTGGCCAAATTGCACCCCCTCCTATAAGTATGTCTCAGGCGGGTACTTTGAAAGGGAAGCTGTTTGTCTTTGCTTATAAGTTTCCAATGGTTATTCACCATGTCCCTCATTCGTTTACTTTGAGGGGTGTAAGTAGTACAGAAATCAATTCATTCAATTCATTGCCCTGGGCGACTGTAACTGGGTTCCTATGCACACCAACTATATGCTGTCTGACCCTGTTTAATTCATTTTACAATAAAGTGTGGGAGTATCCCCAAGCTACGAGCATATTGTGCATGTCCTCAAGCTGTATTTCAGCCTGGGACTGGTCTGTGTTGTTACGGAGGACCCGCAAGAATTAGCTAAACACAAGGCCACATTTAGTCCTGCATGGATGACAACTGGTGGCGCATAAAGAAGTGAATTTTTATCAGTGGTCTTTCTTTATAGGGTGTTCCCCAAACCTTTCCCAGTTTTAAAAATACGAAGATCTAGAAAATCTACGGTGTCATAACTGATGTTAAGGGTAAGTTAAATGGGGTATCCAACCCATTTAAAGAACATATGAACGGTTCTGGTGCCACCCCAGAGAATAATGAGATTGTCTATGTACCTTTATATATATATATATTTATTTCCAAACTTCATCCTTTTATTTTACTGTTGTGTATCTATATATCTGTTTTATACTATTTTTTGAAAATCCCACAATCCCATTACACCTCTTTTTAATACTTGTTAAGCTGATTCTCTAAATGCTCTCAATAGAACTAAGTAAGAATCCTGCTGCATATTATAGCAATTTTCTTAAGTATTTGTTGTATTGTCACTTATTATTCCTGCTTGAGTGTGGCAAAGAGTGATACCAATATTTAGTATTATTTTAGATTTATACCATTAAGGCTGGCATTGGTTCCCCTAGGGGTGGTGGGAATATTTATATTTCTTTGGGTCCAGTTGTTTACCCCAAGTAATTTTGCTATCAATAACATGAACCTTGTTACAGACACCAATGGTTTATTTAACCATTACATGTCAGATGCTACAATAAAGAATTATGGGTATGCATTCACAAATGCAGTTTCACAACCCTGTATCTTTATATATACCCCCAAGGCATTGCATATTCACTTGGAGTGAAATATATCTTACCGTAAATTAAACACAAACTGTACAACATGAGCTTCCAACTTTCAATACCAAGCACAAACCATGGGTCTTCGTATAGCATTACTTAACATTCCATTTAACTTTCATTTCTCTGCTTTTTATGCTCAGATTTGTAACGTTTTCCTATTTAAGACACCATAACGCAAATACTTTCAATTAAAATGCCTATAAAATAAATGTGTTTCGGGAGATCATTATCTCCAATATACAATTATTTTAACAACATCTTTGACTATAATGTTGGCCAGTTTGAAGCCCCAGTTGAAATAATTTATTATGTAGCAAAATTACATGAATAAATCTAAGGAATTTAATTTAGTCCTTTAATGGTTTGTAATACTGTATATAGTCCAGAGTTCTTGCAGTACCCTCAGTAAATAGAGAGAAGGATATAGTTGTTAACATTTTATATCAATGGTAACACTTTTAAAAAAGCTTTAAGCATGCACCGAACAGGCTCAAAGTTAATGGAAATACATTGGAAATACATACGAATATCATCTTCTAAAGAAGAACTAAACTATAAAGATAAATTATATATTTGTTAAAATAAAATGTACTTGTTGTTTTCCATACCCTTTAAAAGGGAAATATGAAAACCACCCCTGTTACTGTAAATAGACGAGGACCTAAAATGCTAAATCTTCACCACTGGGCTTATCTTGGCCACAGCACATGTGAAGAAAATGCATCACCCTGGTCCTGGTCCAATGGGCAGGTGGCCCTCCCATAGGTGGCATATGCCTGGTCTGTTATTCCAGGGGACAGGAATGGACAGGAACAGGTGGGGAGCTGCATTTTCTGCCAATCTAAAGTAAATCTAGGTCTGAGGGTCTGAGGTTTTAGGGCTTCATCCTAGGTACATTTAAAAGTTTGGTTTTGGGACTTTAGTTCTTCTTTAATAGTAGCCGTAGCTGATGCCAAATAAAGATGTAGCCTGCTACTGGGCTTTGCAAGAAGTAGAGGATGCTTGGTAATAAATGAAAATCAGCAATCAATTTGTATCCATTTTTAAGAAAATTGTTAAAATTTGGGAGTAAACTTATAGGAGTTAAATAAATATACGGGGAATAATCACCCAAATGATGAGATAAAATTTCTATTTTAAATTAGTTTGGCGGTTATATTTCTAGTTAAAATGGCTTGCCCTTTTGTACTTAGTACTAGTTATTTGGGCATTGATCATGCATTTGATTAATGAGTTCACCATTGGGAGTTATTGCAAATTTGAAAGATCAGACGGAATTGATTTTATTTGAAAGCTATTATAGATTTTGTTACCCTTCAAGATTCTGTCTGTCACCTGTCAAAGATGTGGCGACACTTCAGCACTTTATTGGTAATTGGTGTACCCAGCTGTATTTCAAAACTATTGTTTTTGGGTGTGCAGAATTATTCATTAATGGGTATTGTAGTCATATATTTAATTAGATGTAAACTGTATAATATATTGGGACTGGTGTGTTAATAGAAGGAATGAGTGGTAATAGTCACAGATCCGGTTCCCGGGTTAATTCAAAGTCTTTTGATATTATCTCAGTTCCTGGGTTGGGTTCTTTGCATGTCAAAAAACCTCCTGTACTATAGATACATCTGCTGTTATCAAACAGTCATCTTATTGAGGGTGATCTGCATTTCAAATGGGGAATGTTTGTACTACCATCTAGAAACAAACATCTAAGATAGTTAACATTATTTTATCAAATCCTTTCCCAGGGGGCGGTTATGGGGGTCCGTGTTGTTTATCACGGGGACAGAGAGTCTGTTAAAAGGGAGAAGGAATTGGAAGGAATTAGAAGGGAACAGAAGGAAACAGGAGGACAGAAAGATAGAGAAGGAATTAGAAGGGAATAGAGGAAGGAATCCCACATATACCTTTGTACACCTACGGTATTCCTGCTGTAAATATATATTTTAACTTGACGTCTCTGGGCCTGGAATGGGAGGTAAGACACAGCTCCTTTACCTCCCATTCTTCAATAAAACTGAATTCCCCAAATATGTTAATATGAGTGGAGATACACTTTAACTACAGAATTGCAAATTATTTAAGACTAGAGATGTGCGAACTTCGCAAAATCCGGTCCGCTCGAGGATCCGCAAATTTTCTAAAAAATTAGAAAATCCGCGAGCGGACCCATTAAAATGAAAAAAATCCTCGAAAATACGAGAATTCTTCGTTATTTCTAAAATTTTTGAAAATACGTATTTCCTGCATTTTCGAAAATATGTAAAATCCTTGTAATTTCGAAAAATTTTGAAAATACGGGTTTTCATGTATTTTGAAAATACGAGAAAGCCTTGTAATTTAAAAAATTTTCGAAAACGCGGTTCGGAAAAGTTCGGAAGGCGTAAAACCGGAAAATCCGCGATATCTGCCATTCGCGAACGAGATAAATCCGCTGCGGATTCGGGTTCGGATCCGCGAACTGGGCCATCACTATTTAAGACTAACAAAACATTACACTCTTCCTTTAGTTTAAGTCATTAGTAGTATTTCAAACATAACATCATAAGCATCCATAAAATTACCATCAATATCTTGTAACTTGCATACACGTGGTCTTGCGAAAATATATTTCCGTGAATGGGTTCAGCAAAAATTATCCACTTAAAAACTTTTACTTAGATTTACAGCTGGGTGATGTTTCTGGAACTGATTCATAAGGAAATGATAAGCCCTTATGATGATGAGTTATGTCACACGAGGATACAATTTTAAATTGATGTGATTTACAAAATGGTATTAGAAAATTTATTTTCTGGGTAAAGTTAATGTTCTCTAGTGAACTATGTTTTACATTTTTCATGGACAGCCCTCCAGAATGAGTAAGTGAATTAAAAATGTTTGCCTACGTAAAAAAAATCAAAAACAGGGTAGGACACAGACTATGAAGGCACAAAATAGCTGCAGTTGTAACTCTTTTTAATGTTTATTTATGGTAAGAAGCAGATTAATTAGAGCCAGGAATTGTGATGAGCCCTGGCTTTATATCAAACCTGGTTTCTAGGCTAAAATGTAGGTTTTTAAAAATGTTAAGATCGGGTAGAACTAAGAAGGGCGGAACTTACCAATTATCATTCATACAGGTAACAAAAAATATTAAAATTATTAATCTGTAAACTAATTTTAACTTGACCTTTAAACCACTCATTCAAAGGCTAGAACTAAACATAAATATATGATGGTGTCCAAGGCCCTGTATTCTTAAATTTGGTAATAATTAGGTTAACTGCGTCCGTGTGTGCCCCCATTAGCCACCACCATTAGCCACCACTGCACACATGCAAGATGGGGTCGTACGCAATGTTATCTCTGTCTTTGTGGCTAGATGGCCATGCATGTGTGCATGCGCCACACAGTATGCACACACGAGTTTGGTGCGAAAGTTAGTATTTGAGAGTTGACCACACAGGTGCAGATGAGTGAATTTGCCACACAGGTGTGCATGAGTGAAATAGGCACACAAAAGTACAGGTCTGTGTGAGCTGTTCATTGGGGGCATTTTATATTTACAGGTCGGGGTGTACTGGAAATTAATCTAATGGGCTTAATGTCTAGTATTATTCAATTTACCAGTAACCATACAATGTGTTCCCAATCTTTATCCTATGCTAAAGGACAAGTTTGATAGAGATCAAAGGAATTTAAATATTGTGCACAGAAAGTATATAAAAAAAATGATTACAGTTCCCGCATAAGATGAAGCAAATGGAAAAGGATTCAAATTAAAAAAGAATCAAACATGGAATTATGAGCTTTGGGAATATTCCTTGGGCAAAAGCAAATCTACAAAGGTCAATGCACAAGGGCCCCATTTAATATATCTCTGTAATATTATAAATTGCAAACATAAGGGACTTAGATTTTTTTGATCATAAAAAGAAATTTAAACAAGTCAAGTTAATGCCTTGAATGGAAATACACACTTTTATCTGATCATTCTTTTAGAATGTTACCTTCTTGCTGTTTGTCATTTCATTGGAAGGTTGTCCTCTTAGGCTATGTATTGGATTGGTGTACTAGATTTGGAGAGAGAGGCCTCCTTACATTAAAGTCTAATAATAAAGATAATGCAATGTGTTTGTGGGTGATACTGCTTCTTTTCTTCCCAAGCTCCTCTGCTTTTGGTTGCACCTTACAATGGAATTCACATTTAGACAATTACAGTGTTTACAAGATTAAATTGAAGCATTACATGTAGATTTAAATAGCTGAATTATTCATAATGCATTTTATACTGTAGATCCGCACCTGCATCAGAAACAATCATTTTCAATCAAGCCAAACTATTGACTTCCCCAAACAGGCGTTAATATCCTGCCTAAGGTTATGTTCCTAATCCACTCTAAATCCATACAGTAAACACAGTTATAGAAGGAAATCTACATTATGCTACTAATTATAATTCAAATCAGTTCATACCGAATAGGTATTATGGGTAATGGTGCAACTCTCCAAAGCAAGTATTTGTTTGAAATAAAACCATATCACGGATTGTTCTGTTATAACATCCCTGATTGAGGTGGATGTGCCCTCGAACCTTTCAGATATCTTACTAGTTCTGTGGTTTCTGTTATTTGATGTTGGATGTAAATTCTGTTCCCTGGTGGGTTCATGAACATTTAGGGTAGTTTATGAACCAAGCTGCAAACCAAACTCAAAATTGGAACCTAAACAAAGATTTTTTTTAAAATAAAATCTGTCTGGGAAATGTATGTGGTTCCTGATGTGGGGGATGCCTTACAAACCCATTGAGCAAACTGGTGGTTCCACAAGTACCTGTCTTTTGAGCAGACCACCAACCAGATAGTTCAAGGGGCTGTACTCCCTAACCACTCCAAACAGATGGTTATAAAAGGTTTAGGAAGCATCCATTCATGTCAGGGGCCGCCTCCCTTCTCCTTCCCCCCAAGGTAAAGATCAGGAAATACATTTATTTTCCAGCACCTTTAGCAGACCACTAGACATGTATTTTTAACTTGTAAGGCACCACAACTGATGTTCACCCCAAAAAAAGGCTTAAAGGATAACTATAACTAAAGGCTGGGTACACACCTGCCAATATTTTCGGCCGACCGACCGATTCCTGGTACTTTTGACTTTCGACTGGCTTCGATCGTTTGTTCGGCCAAATCGGCTGAATGAACGATCGGATGTGTTGGTGAATTCCGATCACCGGACGAATTTGCCACGACTGACGGACATTTGTCCCGGCTGAGCGCTTGTTCGTAGCGAACTCTCGGTCGGGACAAAAAGTCCCTCCATGTGTACCCAGCAAAAGAGTTAACTTTTTAAAAATGAAAAGTACCCGGGGCAGGGAGATAGGATTGATTATTCCCACCTCACAATATCGTTTTGTTGAGGAGCTACAGCACATACAGTTTTCATTTGCCAGGTTATGCCTGGACTGTTCCTGTATTATAAAGCTGAAGCCAGGAGTAAGACATGCAGGATCCATATTATTTGGGCTGGTACTCCTCACAGAAACAATATTGAGAGGTAGAACTTACCAGTCCTGTATCCCTGTGCCAAATACATTTAATTTAACCGTCAAAAAAAACCGAGGAAAAAAACCTACATTCTATTGTTCTCTTTTATGTTCTCTGCCTTCCCAATAACATTGGTCCATTGGTCCAAAAATAACAATTACATTTTATTAAAATCAGACCAAAAAAATGCTTTATTGAATTTTATTGTATCTGGGACAAAAGTAACAGGTAATATTCTCATACATGTAACTCTTTTGTATACATACAAACTACTGTCTGTTACAGTTTCCTTATATTTCCAACAAGATTTCTATGGCTAACTAAAAATTATTAACAGGCTGTAATATTATAATAAAAAACTAAAAAGACAAACTGTGTCCTCAACAAGAGTAGAGATGTCCGAACTTCGTAAAACCCGGTCCGCTCGAGGATCAGAAAAATTTTCTAAAAAAATCGAAAATCCGCGAGCGGACCCGTTAAAAGGAAAAATATTCTCAAAATTACGAGATTTCTCGTATTTTCGAAAATTTTCAAAATTACGCGTTTTCGCATATTTTCGAAAATTTTTGAAAATACGAGAAATCCGCGGTTCGGAAGTTCGGAAGGCGGAAAATCCGGAAAAATCCGCCGTTCGCGAACGGGATAAATCCGCAGCGGATCCGGGTTCGGATCAGCGAACCGGCCATCCCTAAACAAGAGCAGCTTGGATAGAACTTTTTTGTAGAACTGTCCGAGTCCTGGCACAATTTCCGACCTGGAATTAAATCATTGCCCTTTTCTTCCACAAAATCATGCTAGACTACAGTACTAATACATTAGAATGAATTCCCTGAAGCCTTGACACAGTACAATTACATATTAGAAAAGGAAGTTAACAAACTTCTCAATATAATGACCCATGATACAAGAGGTCCTATAGGAAAATATGCAAAGAAGAATAATTTAAAGGTAAAGTTCAGTGGAAAATATTGTTATTTTTAAAATTCTTAGTTTTTATTATGCATACCTATATATTCTCTTTAAAAATCAGTCAAATTTATACCCTTTGCTGTTTCCTGATGTTGACATTAGTGAGCTGACATTTCATTGCACCTTACTTACAAAAGTTAAGCAGGTTCGTTTCGAAAAGGCAAAGCCCTCACTCACTCACTCACTCATTACTACTAATTCTCCAACTTGCCGTGGAGGCAGACGGCTTAAATTTGGCAGGCTCATTCATTGCACCTTACCTACAAAAGTTAAGCAGGTTTCGTTTCGAAAAGGCAAAGACCTCACTCACTCATCACTATTTCTCCAACTTGCCGTGGAGACAGACGGCTTAAATTTGGCAGGCTCATTCATTGCACCTTACTTACAAAAGTTAAGCAGGTTTCGTTTCGAAAAGGCAAAGCCCTCACTCACTCACCCATTCATCACTAATTCTCCTACTTGCCATGGAGGCACACGGCTTAAATTTGGCAGGCTCATTCATTGCACCTTACTTACAAAAGTTAAGCAGGTTTCGTTTCGAAAAGGCAAAGCCCTCCCTCACTCATCACTAATTCTCCAACTTGCCGTGGAGGCAGACGGCTTAAATTTGGCAGGCTCATTCATTGCACCTTACTTACAAAAGTCTCACTCACTCACTCACTCACTCATCACTAATTCTCCAACTTGCCGTGGAGACAGACGGCTTAAATTTGGCAGGCTCATTCATTGCACCTTACTTACAAAAGTTAAGCAGGTTTCGTTTCAAAATTCCACCTGTAACGGTGAGTATCTGACATTGCACCTGTAACGGTGAGTATCTGACATTGCACAGACTGGTTGGTCCGATTTCAACCAAATTTTGTATGCATATACTCCTTTACCAGTAAAAGGTGAACAAAATATTTTTTTCAGGGTGGGGGTGAATTGGGGGGGGGGGATAGAATTTTGAACTCCTGCACACTAACGGCTGGACCGATTTTTACCAAAATTTCACGGTGTGTGCGGGATCTGGCTGAGGTGTAAGGGGAAGGGTTTGGAGGGTGGACAGAAAGGAATAGTGGGGGGTATTGGGGGCAGACGGGGAGGGGTGGTGGGGGTTATTTTCACCAAAATTTTGTAGTTGAATAAAAAATATAATATTAAATTAAAGTTAATGAGTGTTGCATTATCGTAAAGCTTATTGAATTGTCTTTCTTTAATATATCAAGTGCCGAGTGATTACAGCAATCTTGATACATTATTGCTTTCTTACTTAAAAGGTTATTTCAATACATCTCCGCTGCGAAGCGCGGGTATTTTGCTAGTTTCTAATGAATGGCTGGTGGGTCAAACATGCTCACACCTCTACTGAGCAACTGAATCAACCCAGGCGCTGGGTCAAGGACAGGACCATAACGGTCTCTATTAGGGGTGGTGCAAACAGGAAGTCAGTATTTCAGAAACACTTTTAGCACACTAGAAATGTCATTATATACTGGTAGCAAACTGGCATTTTCAATTGATACTGGTAGCACACTGGTAATTTCATTATAAACTGGTAGCACACTGGGGATTTAATTTAATACTGGTAGCAATCTGGGAATTTCATTAAATGCTTATATCAAACTGAGAATTTCATTATATACGGGTATCAAACTGGGAATTTCATTATATACTAGTAGCAAACTGGGAATGTCTTTAAATACTGTTGGAAACCTAGGAATTTCATTATATACTGGTATCACACTGGAAATTTCATTAAGTACTGGTATCAAAATGGGAAATTCACTAAATACTGGTATCAAACTGTGAATTCCACTAAATACTGGTATCAAACTGGGAATTCCACTAAATACTGGTATCAAACTGAGAATTCCATTATATACTGGTATCAAACTGGAAATTCCATTAAATAATGGTATCAAACTGGAAATTCCATTAAAACTGGTATCAAACGTGGAATTCCATTTAAACTGGTATTAAACTTGCAATTTCATTAAATACTGGTATTAAACTGGGAATTCCATTATATACTGGTATAAAACTGGGAATTCCACTATATACTGGTATCAAACTGGCAATTTTTATTATATACTGGTATCAAACTGGGAATTTTTATTAAATACTGGTATCAAACTGGGAATTCCATTATATATGAGTATCAAACTGGGAATTTCATTAAATACTGGTATCAAACTTGGAATTTCATTAAATACTGGTATCAAACTGGAAATCCCATTAAACACTGGAATCAAATTGGAAATTTCATTAAATACTGGTATCAAACTGGGAATTCCATAAAATGGGAATCCATCACATATTGTGGAAGGCTATAACTTACCCCATGTGCAGGGCAACGGGGCAATCCACTCACTATAACAGAACAGGCAGTGGCAGCTTACTAGGGAAGACAGGCACTACTTTTGAACTTTATGAGTATAATAATATCACATGCTGCCGCTACCTGTCTAAATATAGTGAGTGGTTTGCACTGGACATGTGGTAGGTATTAGCCTAAAGGGGCTATTTGGCTGTTATTTACACATGTGCAGTGGCCAGTGGAGCAGCTGGAGGAGATAATCCACAGGTTCCGGTAGTGCCGGGGCATGTTTTCCCAGTAGTACAATGCTACTGCGTGATGATGTAATTGCGCAGCCTTGGAGTACTACTGGGAAAACCGATTCGGGGCACTTCCTTGAGGTAGGCTTTGTTAAAACATTCAGGGCACTTTGCTAAAGGTCTGAGGCACACATGTTTTAACATAGCAACGCCACTGGCAATAGTACCATTAAAATTTGATGTTGTAGGCATTATTATTTATAAAACACGAAGAGATGCATTTAGGGACCTTGGTAGCACATTTTCCCAATCAAAGAAATGGAAATGTATTTTTTGCCATTAAGTTGATGACGCCTGCAGAACTGAATACAGTTGTATAAAGTAGCTGCTAATAATGTTGTGAACATATCATATAGGTTTTTTTCTGTTTCTTAGCTTGAGATTGACGTTGTTATTGCAGGGTGTTTAGCACAACAAAGCAAAAATTCCTGACACATCAATATACCCTGTGGCCAGCAAAATTTCCAATATTATGTTGCTTAGGTTTGGAATGAATTACAGTCTTTCCTGTCTAAATACTAGTTTTGGAAGATAAATCAGTTATCTATAGATTCAACATTTTACTTAAAGGGGAGCTAAAGTCACCAGACAACATTCTCCCAATAAACAGAGCATGTTCACAAAGTTACAACACGCTGCATCTCACCCCTACCTTTGCTGTGGCTGTTGGTTAATTTCTGAAATAAACCTATAGGTTCCAGGGGGCAGCTCCCATAATCCACCTCTTTTTTTGTTAAATGTCTGAGAGTCACAGTATACTTCACATGCTCTTTAGTGCACAGCCGATCAAAACAAAGTAGCTGCAGCCTTGTCCCCTAGAAGCTGACACCAGATATCATTACAACACAGAGATCTACCTCTATCAGTCACAGTTTATGAAAATCCTGCCTCTCAGGCACAGAAAACAAATTCCTTTACTTTTCATAATCTAAGTAGATTCATATTTTATTTAGTATCAAGATTAAAAAAAAAAGAAAATAAAAATGTCATAACATAAGTCTGGTGATTTAAACCACATGGGCCCTATTTCTTATACTGAAGCATTTGTCTGCTAAGTTATCACAAACAATATGAGGAAGCATTGTGGTAGTTTACTACCACAATACCACATGATATTCTATGACCAAACTTTCGTTGCTGCTGTACATTATTGTAAAGCGCGGTATCACTAAATTGCGATACTGTGTGTTTGCAAGTAGGGCCCATAGTTCCATATATTCAGTTATAGTAAGAGGGGGAAAAAATTTAAAATGTTGTTGACCCCCCAGTTGGCCTCTCTATGTCTTCCACTACTGTATATGTTTTAGCTAAATGAAGGGGCAAATTCAGGAAGGCTTGTTAACTTTTGCCGCCATTTTCACCAAATTTGGATTTAATGCAATATCTACACCATTTATAAGCATCTATAACCAGCGATAGGTTTCTTTGGGATAAGTTTGGCCATTAAAAATCCGTAAATCTGAAGTGGCGAAAACACATAAGTGGGTCCTCGGAAGGTGTCAGTACATTGTGGAGTGTTTCTAATACTAATAAGGGTCCGGGGGGGGGCAAAACGCTTTACACGGCGGAAAAATATTGGCTTCATAAAAACGGCAAAATTAGCGATCTTTGCCATTGTGATGTCCTGCGATATCGAAAAGGCTAAAATAATAATCTTTTAGAAATACACCCCTAAGTAAAAAGCCTTATTTACAGCATTTGCACAGGGCACCCCTTGCCCAACTTTGATGTGTAGATTGGGCAATCCTGAGGCACTGTCTGTAGATATATTAATTGATTTTGAGATTCCATGAATTCTGACATATTTTTACCCAACACAGTGGGTTGCATATCTTTGCCGTCTATTAGTCTGGACAGGAATTTATGGAAATACTCTGTTTTACATTGCTGGTAGACTCTGCTCTCATTTAACAGATTAAAAAATATGCAAGTATTCCATACCGATTGTGCTGGATAAAATACAGTACTTCTCAAACAGCAGCTGATTAAATTTGCTGTGAATATTTTTTTTTTTTTTTGAGGATTTATCTTTTAAGTTTCCCTTCCTGTTCTGGTATAAGCCTATCAAAGGGATGGTGTAGAAGATTTTCTAGGAAGGCCTGCTGCGTGATATTATTCTTCTCTTTAGAAAAGACGAGCAGCTGTGAATGCCTGTGTGGGAAGAATAGTAAAATACAGCGAAACTTTACAAAAGGTCACTTCCAATAACATCATTCAAGAAAAAGCGGGTGTTTGGATTAGCTTCTAAACTTTTCTAATACCCACTTTGTAGCAAATACAAATTTTAGCTTGCAGAACACATAGAGCTGCATATTGTACATGATTAACTTTACTAGAATGTGCTATTATGGCACATGTAGTGAATGCGGCCTGCAGAGTATGAAAAGAACAGAAAGGTCTGGCTTGAGAAGAGGGCACGTTTTTTCTCTTTCTTTCAATGAGAGACTTTGGCACAAATGATTTGACATTTTCAGCTGGCAAATACTGTACAGTGCTTAATATTCAGCAGTTCCAAAGTGTAGTGGAATTGGATGGATACTGAATAGAACAAATTAAATGATCCTTGTGCTTTCAACAGGCTGCTACTGTATATCCCTGATGAAATATTGTGGCTGAGGGACTGCTATAAGATCCTCGGGGTATGGAAGCACTGTGATGTTTATTTGTGTATTTTAAACAAGTACCTGCACACCCAGCACTCTCTGGTGCTAATTTGCTTTGGGTGGTGCTGGTCTCCGGATGTCTGGTTACGTCCGCAGCCAGATGTTTATTTGTGTAGCAGTAATCATTGCTTAATGCCTTAGTAGATGTAAAGCTATAGCATATACATTGTTTGCTTTACGAGCATCTATAAATATGACTACAAAAGGAAATGAACCTCCATAAATAGCTGAGACTGATTGTTTTCAACATAGAGGTGGGTCTCTGGGCTGTAATATTATTGGTAGAACCCGGAGTGCCTCAGGGTTCTGTACTGGGGCCACTTCTGTTTAATATGTTTAGAAATGACTTGAGAGCAAGGTCTCTGTGTTTGCTGATGACATTAAACTATGCAGAGCTTTGGAAACTTCAAATGATGTGCAAGTGTTGCAAGCAAACCTAGATAGATTATCAAAATGGGCAGCAGATTGGCAGATGAGATTCAATGTTGATAAATTTAAGGTGATGTATTTGGGGTTTAAAAATCCTTGTGCCACCTACACCATAAATAACTCTGTGTTAAGTGCATCTGTAATGGAAAACGATTTGGGTGTTCTGGTAGATAACAGACTTAGCTGTAGTAAACAATGCCAGGTAGCAACAGCTAGAGATAGCAAGATATTGTCTTGTATAAAAGGGGGAATAGATTCAAGAGAGAAAATATTATTCTCCCTCTTTACAAGGCACTAGTAAGGCCTCATTTGGAATATGCGGTGCAGTTTTGGAATCCCATATACAAAAGGGACATCTTGGAAATTGAGGCAGTTCAGAGAAGGGCAACTAAAATAATAAGGGGAATGGAGGGGCTTGAATATGCAGGCAGATTAGACAAGTTAGGGATGTTTACATTGGAGAAGCAACGTTTGCGTGGGGGCATGATAACCTTATACAAATATATTAATGGGTTGGAAGAAAAGAAGTTTCATCTTTAGGTTAGGAAAGGTTTCTTTACAGTGAGAACGGTGAAACTGTGGAACTGTCTTCCAGCAGAAGTGGTAATGGCAAGTTCATTGAATAGCTTTAAAAAAGGCCTGGATAAGTTTCTAAAACTAAAAAATATTGAGAATTACTGGTATTAATGCATATAGATCTGGTTGATCCAGGGATACTTTCCGATTGCCGTTTGGAGTCAGGAAGGAATCCCCCCCCCCCCTTTTTTTTTTTACTGGTTGTTTTTGCCTTCCTCTGGATCAACTGTTAGGTAGGGTTTAAAAAATAGAAAAAAAGGAGGGTGAATAGGTTGGACTTGATGGGCGTATGTCTTTATTCAACCTCAATTACTATGTTACTATGACTGGGTAACATCAAGTACTGGGCCATACATTTACATACTGTTGTATATGACTATAGCCTAGAATCTCTATGGAAATACCTGGGGCTGAAATGGATAAGCCTGTTGGCCTAATGGCAAGATATGAATGAACTATCCATTCCAAAGCCTCATTCATGATTAAGATAAGGACCCCCCCCCCACAAACTACGAGATTATGATATTTAACTTTGTTCCTGTGGCCCCTAAAGCACAGGACTAACAGATTCTTAGCTTCTCTGCAGGCTGCAGTGGAGGCCACCTGGCAAGCAGCCATAAGTAATTGGCCAGGATATCACCTGCTTTCAGGAAGGAGGACCTGTACACAAAGCATAGATCAGCACTTCAAGGTCCACAGGGACAAAGGTTTAACCTTAAGGTTTGGGAGGTCCTTAACTTAATTATTAAAGGGACTTGGGTGGGTCGACCTGCTCCTGATCCTCTCTAAAAGTTGCCAGAATTGTTTCCTATGGCATACGGTGTTATCACAAAAGTCTTAGTAGGCACCAATCCATCCTGGTCTACAGTGCTATGCCTTTAAATTAAAAATATCCACTAGACTTTTTATATGAAATCTCAGTCATAGATGCATGGATATAGGACCTATTAAAAGTAACTTTGGTCTTTTAATGAATTTTTGGCATATTTCATCTTTGTTGGCCGAACCGCTCCACTTGCAAGTTTGTGGATTTTGAAAAAAAACCCATAAAATTTAATAAATTCGAAGTGGACCCATTGAAGTTCAATGCGAGTTTAAAAATCCGAAAGTTACACCCAAAATTAAGGTATAAATAGCAATGGGCAAAATCTTTAACATCATCCAGTAACAGAAACTTCAAACAATTCCTGTTTAGGCATTTAGGCATTTAGTATTTTCGAAAAAATTTCTAGATTTCTAGAAATTTCAAATTTACCAAATCAAAAATTAAAAAAAAAATTCAACAATAGTTTCGCAGTTTGGAAAAATCTGAAAAAGTCAAAAATCTGCAAAGTCCTAGTTCCGGCAAATCCGTGGTATCTTTTTATCAGTAACGAGTTCGGATTCAGGTCCATTTCTATGTCTAATGTACCTTATTTCACATCTGTTTAGATGAGTTTAAATCACACGTGGTAATAATTTGCAGTGCTTGCAGTAGGACTGCCTTTATGTTAGTCATGAATATGTCTAACTTAGAGGAAATTATTTTGTTCATTCATTCTTTTGTTTCCCACCTCATTGCCCTGTTCCTTATAATTCTCTTCTGCAAGGCTTCTGCACTGGCCCATACCATTTAAAGTCTCAAATTTTGGTGAGGCTCAACGTAGCCAACAAAATTATTTCTTTGCAATAGTTTTCAAACGCTTGTTGTAGCCTCATTAGATAATTCAATTAACTGGCTCCCCATGTCATTAACACACATGCCTAGTGACAAATTATCTGTAGTCTAATGGGGCAAAATCATCATGCAAACTCTGCAACTTGATAAATATGTCTCATAGTAATGTGTTCATTCTACAGAGAAGGATTAATGAACCACAGGAAATGTATTGTTAGCTGTGATTCTGCATTTGATAGCTAATGTTTTTTGGAAGGGTACAATGGATAAAGCCAATGCTAGCTATCCTGAACTAATGTAATAGTTCAAGTTCTATTGCATTACAAGGTTCGATAACTTTGCACCATTTTAAACTTTCCAGTTTAAATAGCTTTTTAAAAATATTTTATCATAAAAAGGTAAACCTTATAAAGAAATCAAACCTTTATACAAAATGCAAGCCAATTGCCTCTCATTGGAAGAATTTAGAAACTGCCTTGTTAGAAATCTTTTAGTCAAAGTGTAAATGAAGGATTTTAAAGGTGTGGGAGAAGAAACAATTCTTAATGTTTCATTTGAAGTGTTTTTTGACTTACAATCGAAGTCATTTACTAAGCAATCTCTTTAACCCAAATGTTCTACTATCCAACTTGAAAAATACATTATATTTATAACTCCATTACAGCACAGAATATACTAATGTGCAGAAAGCCATGCCAAGCTAAGGGCTGAGTTCACGCTGCTAGATCAATTTTTACAGACCATTACTAGCAAATGAAGTAATAGGTTGTGACAATAAGTGAATGAAATTGCAAATGCTTAATATTTAGATAATTTTACATATTCCTTCCGCATATTAAAATACCTTCACTTTATGGTTAAATTTTCCATTATATTAATAAAATGTGCTCATGTGAAAGTCCTCGACAATGAACATTTTCCTGGCCATCTCAAGCGATTAGAATTTGAATTAGTTTATGTTATTGAGACTTTGCAAAACAGTGCAAAACTTATTTAAAAATACATTGCCTTCATATTTATATCTAGAGATGGACCCCATCCCGAACTTGGTTCTACAGTAGATTTCATGGATCCACCAGAACTCTGACTTTTGGGATTTTTGTGAACCGCAGAACTGTTTTTAATAATTAGCGAATAATTCAGAATTTTTAAATTTAAAAATAGAAAATTTAAAAAAAATTCTAGAAGTCTCTAAATTATTACACGGAATGCCCAAACAGCAAGCACATGAAGTTTCTGGTACTGGACGGTATTTTAAATGGAACGAATTTCAGTAAATTTGCCCATCTCTATTTATTATACCTTGTTGAGTATACAAGGCATAATGCACCCCTTACTGAGAAATATAAAGAAGATATTTTAATCCACCAATGTCACTATAAAGCACAGGGTAACAAGAAATTAAATTCTGGGTTGATCTCTAAAACCCTTATACGTAATGGGGATTTTATTTGCATTTAAAGGGCATCTATAGTGAAAAAAACACATCGGCCCGTTGCAAAGTTAATTTCTTGTACTCTGTGCCGCCTTTATCCTATCTCTGTCAGTGGCTTTGTTTTTCCATGGTGTCAGATCTGTGTGCAGCAGTCCCCCCTTCCCCCTCCCCACTGTTACCTCATCCGTGTCTCAACTCCAGCTAACCGACAAGCTTATCATGTGCTGTAGGAGTTAAAAGTTCAACATCCTGAAAAACACACCCACGCACAGTGGCCAATAGAAAGCATGCTTCCCTGGAGACACGGATCTCTCTGTGTCCTTATCTCTCTCTTTGTGACCCATCATCAATCAGTGAAGTCTATCAAGAAGGGGGGTCAAGTGCAGCCTTAACTCTGCCATCAAAGCTACCTCTCTCCCCCTGCTAATGCTCTTATGTCTATGTTTATTACAGAGCATGGAGGAGGGAGGGACTTGAGCAGGGAAGAGGATCACGTCACAGGGATTTGATTGACAGTACAGGTAGGAGTACAGGAAGGCAATCACATATTCTTCTAACTTGTGTATCTCAGGTCACAGAGGGAATTTGAACAAAGCAATGACACTCTGGGGGTTGGGAGGAAAGTAAAAAAAGTTCATTTTCCCACTATAG
>CM033470.1:34308428-34418428 GCA_019447015.1 Hymenochirus boettgeri | reverse complement strand
GGCACTTTTTATAATAAACAACCTCCAACCAAGCACCCATAAATGTGTGATCCCCTTGCCCTCAGGCATTCCGCACAAAAAATATTTGCCTTGTGTATGGGCCTTTAGATATTGTAGATCAGTGAATGTAAAGATTCGATAGATAGATAGATAGATAGATAGATAGATAGATAGATAGATAGATAGATAGATAGATAGATGGATAATGGGTAGATAGATTAGATAGATAATAGATAGACAGATATATAAGACAGACAGACAGACAGACAGACAGATAGACAGACAGACAGACAGACAGACAGACAGACAGACAGACAGACAGACAGACAGATAGATAGATAGATAGAGATAGATAGATAGATAGAGAGATAGATAGATAGATAGATAGATAGATAGATAGATAGATAGATAGATAGATAGATAGATAGATATTAGATAGAGGGAGAACTAATTGTTAAAAATACGATAAAGAATTGTGTTATGAAATAAAAGATATACAGAACAGCTATATAGCAAAGGAATGAACAGCGCTACTCGCGGAGGTTAGTGTAAAAGTAAACACAGTCCTTTATTCAGTACATCTTAAAACATGGGACGTGATCTGTGCTGTGATAGTTTATAGCTCCTGGCTCCTAGATATCGATATAGCGATAGATCGATGATAATAGCTATCGAGATTACTCCTCGCTCGACTATCGCGATCGCTCGCTCAGCTCGCTCCTCGCTCGCTCGCTCGTCGTCGATCAGCTCGTCGTCGCTAGCTCGCTGATAGCTCGTCTGGGTAGTGATTCATAGAGACATATATATGACAGACAGACAGACAGACAGATAGATTGATAGATAGATAGATAGATAGATAATAGACAGATATATAGATAGATAGATAGATAGATCGATAGCTAGATAGATTAGTAGATTAATCGACAGTAGCTGCTAGACTAGATAGATATATAGATAATAGATAGATAGCTCGATAGATCGATATAGATAGATATAGAGATAGATAAAGTAGATAGATAGATATAGATAGATATAGAAGATGCTAGATATGACTAGATGATAGATATAATAATAGATAGATAGATAGATAGATAGATAGATAGATAGATAGATAATAGACAGATAGATGATAGATAGATAGATATATAGATAGATAGATAGATAGATAGATAGATAGATAGATGTGTTATGAAATAAAAGATATACAGAACAGCTATATAGCAAAGAAATGAACAGCGCTACTCGCGGAGGTTAGTGTAAAAGTAAACACAGTCCTTTATTCAGTACATCTTAAAAACATGGAGACACAGCGATCAGTACTGCTCCACCTGCCTGACACATTTCGTGGGAGTGTCCCACTTCATACAGAACAGCATAAAACCTAGACAGATTTACATCTCAGGACCCTATAGGCACAAAATCTCTGTTACCCTTTACCCTTCCCCTTAACACAGGACATCCACCCACCCACCCCCCCAAATCACTTACAATCTAATAGGGGATAAAAAACGGTCTATATATTATGTTGAAATTTGTGAACTGACAAAACATTAACAGGAAGATTCAATAAAAGTTCTTATCGTTTTAAATGGTGCTAAATTTGCCCCAACCAATCAGATCTTATTTAACATTTAAAAGCTAACATCTGATTGGTTGGGGCAAATTTAGCACCATTTTAAACAATAAGAACTATTATTGAATAACCCTGTTACTTTTTAAAATATTAACTTTACCTGACGGAGTGTCAGATGCCAATAAGTGCCAACAGTGGGGGATGGGATGGGATTGGGGTCAGAAAGCGTGAGAGACCAACAACTGCCCATGCAATAACATGCACCCACAGGCAAGTTCCAACTGTGCATAATGGTAAATTCTGCTTGAGCATTAGCACTGCTTATCAAGGATAATAGCAGTAAAGCTGTATAGTAATCAAGGGTCATTACTTTAAATTATTTTACCCCACAGGCCCACAGCCTTGCTATGCCAAGAAATGTACACTAGGGGGCATATTTATAAACAATCGCTATTTTCCCCATTTCGCTATCGCAGGACATCGCAATGACGAATAGCGCTATTTTCGCATTATTTATAAAAACGCTCGTTTTCGCTTTCACCTTTGCGGAAAAGTATCGCTGCGGCAATGTGTGGCCATAGTTTTCACCTTATTTCATTGTGTTACATGTATCACTGCGAAGAGAGAGATTGCTCTCTAGTGTAATTTCAGACCTATTTTTGTCACTGTTTTTATTTAAAGCCAATAAATAGGGGAATTTTCGCCTTTTTACCCCTTTTCTCCATTTTGTTGCATTTTTTTTTCATTTTTACCAGAATTTTTGCCAAACATCTTACTGGAATGTTCCATTTACATGACTATTCCTTACACAGCACTATGGAATGTTCCCATATTCCCATATTTACACTATCATATCCTATTAATAAATAGAGAAAATTTGCCTTTTGAGTTTTACACTATTTATATCTTTGGCTGAAAAAAACACCACATGTGTTAGGCTATTTTTAAATAACAAAGATAGGTGTTCTGTGTGTATTAACCAATTTAATACTACTTTGATAATCCACCAGGGAGTATTACCTATTTACCATCACATGTGCTGAGCATTTCCAGCATTATTAGTGCTACTTTTTACTGGATAAAAATTCGCCTTTTTAATAACTTTGATGAAAGGATAAGTTGAAAGTTTAAAAAATTATGGTAAAGGCTGGTGGGGAAGAAAAGCAAAAATAATGCCCTTTATAAATATGTCCCTCAGACCCGCATTTGATTTTATTGGTAAATAAAGAAAATCGGAACCTTAAAAAAAAAAATCTTTAAAAAGCGAAAAATTTACCTTAAAAAAACGAAATCTCAGATCCTATTACAGTACATACTGGAAAATAGTCTAACACCCCCTGGGTACTTATTAGTATTGAGAAACACTCCACAATGTACTGACACCTCCATGGACCCATTGGCAGGCTAAATAAATGGCCACTTATGCGTTTTCGCCACCTCAGACTTGGCGAATTGGAATGGCTGAACTTAACGCAAAAATACACTTTTCACCATTTTATAAATATGATTGAGCGGTTACCGTAGTGATATATCTGTTGTATTCAATTAGATCAACTGGACTTGAAATGTAGTTCTTGAAGACGTTTCGCTAGTCATCCGACTGGCTTTCTCAATTCAGAATGACTTGTACAAGAATCTGTGGCAATTATGTACCCTGGAAAATCCCCATAGTCACAGCCAGGTGTTAAGGGTGTGATTAGATAGTGGCTAAGAGGTGTCATAGGAACGCCCAGAGTAAGGTGTTAAAACAGCATTGTACATGGCAGACAGTTGGTGTCGAACCCCCCCACCTCTATTTAGGCTTGGTTTCTTTATTTTCACATAAATGGCCTCCTTAACACCTCTCTTGAACCAGTCACGTTCCTTCGCCAGTATGTTAACATTACAATCTTCAAAGGTATGTCCTTTATCCTTAAGATGCAGATACACGGCTGAGTCCTGACTGAGAAAGCCAGTCGGATGACTAGCGAAACGTCTTCAAGAACTACATTTCAAGTCCAGTTGATCTAATTGAATACAACAGATATACCATGACCTGGATGAATGAGAACCTTCACAAGCTTACCGTAGTGATGTATGGCGAAAAGCAAAATGTAGTGGAAATGACCTTTCGCCACTGGTTATCATTGCTTTATAAATAGCAAAATGTACAAATTTGGCGAAAAGGCTGCGTTAAAGAAAGCGAAAGTTTAACAAACCTTTTAAATATGCCCCTAGGTGTCCTTTAATGGATGCCTAGACGGAGGAAATATAAATTGTTATATAATCCAACATCTCGTGCATTGCTATATTTTACTGTCTAAAGGTTTAATCTTCATTATTTTAGCTTTCCTTTAATCTACATGGTAGATTGTCTTTACTATACAGTATTAAGAAACATTAGAGCCTCAGAAGATCTTGTGTATTGTATACAGAGTTGGTCATTACAGTTGCACACAAATTTTTTATTCATTCTGAAACCACCCTAGACTCCAACATTTCCAATACAATTTACAATTAGGTTTTAGTCTCTATTTTAGAAAAGCTGTTTTATATAGAGAATGTTACTACTTACCCTTAATTTTTCATTCTTTCTTACTCCTTTATACATTATATACTACACCTGGAAAATATTAATGCGGTTTCAACCAATACTATGGTACATATACAAAGATTTTTGAATAGTAGCAAATGCATTCATACAAACAGTAAAGTTTTAAAAGGAATGTCAACCCCTCAAGGGAAAAAATGTATATAGATTTATCACCCCCAACCCCCAAAACTGACAGATGAAATGCTGCACAATGTTCTGGTACCCCTATTTCTGCTTTCTGTCAGGGAGGGGGGCTTGTTTTTAATTATGTTTTATTTTTCTCAATGCTTGATCTACAAATAATTAAATAGACATACTATTTAACTTGTTTAGGAGGTGGACAATTATTTCTTGAAGGCCATACATTGGTAAGCCCAAATTTAGATTTTTGGAATAGTTTTAGAATTTAGATTTCCTAAAAACAACTCTCAAACTATCAACCCCCAACTGTTATACTATTTCTAAAAGCACAGTCAGGCTTTCTTCTGGATTTCTTGGACCTGAAATTTTCTAATGTCAATCCAGCTGAAAGCATAATACCAACTGTAACTTTTCTTGCCTGATTCTGTCTAAAATACATTATAAAAGTTTCTTTCCATGCAACATATGTTACCTTTGCATTTGCAATGAATAGTACAAGAAGTCTAGAACATTACCATTGCTCTGATATAATAATACTGTTGACACCATACACAAAGATTATCAATTGCTATATACAGTTTAGCAATGGAACTTAAGATTTAATATTAATTAATTAATATTTTTCTAAAACCAATTTGCCAAAATGTCCAAGACATAACAGACAACATGTAGAAAATTGTAAGTTTACAACGACAGAGTTATATTGCAATGGTACAGTAAAGAACTGCACAGTACAGATTTTGCTACAGTACCTTGGAAGATCACCATTAATGGAATTAGAAAAAAATAGTTAACTTAAGTTTCTCAGTTGGCTCGTGAATGGCCGGTCAAACATTCGGCGTATGATTTGTGTTGACCTCATTCGGTCCATGTATGAACCCCATTACTGTTAATTTCGTTATGACTGGTCCCTTTGCCGCAAAACTCCTCTTCACCAATCTGCTTCCTGATAGCGGCTGTCAGTCTAAGCTGTGACGGTGTCACAACCAATAAATGACAGCCTTAATAAGGAAGTGCCTCATCCAGGCAGCATGGGATAAAGTCACTCAAAACAAAAATTTTCCATCCAAAGCCACAATGTGTACATTTCATTCTTCTAGCTACTTTTGATGTGTATGAAAGGTAATTTTTGTACAAAGAATATAAGATTCTTTTTCTGAACATTTTGTCAGTTTATTAAATTCCTTTTAGGGAATATCTTCATCATTTTAATTTATTACTCTATACAGTATAATGTAGTATAAAAAGGACTGACACTATCAAATCCAGTTCTGGATCATTAAAACAAAATGAACAAATAGGTCTCCATCAACAAAAGTAAATTTTGTATGCATTTATATATATTTTCAATGACAGAAAATAAAGAAAATGCTGCCCAAATCCATGAGTTTGTTTAGCAGGCGATGGTTACAGAATTCTAGTAAAGATTTAACTTGATTGTAAGCTCTGCTGGGCAGGGACCTGTTTGGCTTTATTGAGCCATCATCAGTGCAGCACAGGCCTATATAGGTGCTTCATACTGCAAGACCAGAGGCCTGCACTAAACTGATGATCGCTCAATAAAGCCGAAACCGGTCTGTAGCTGGCACTCTGGTTTTGCATTTAGCTTGTGGAATGCTGTAAAAGTCTTTTTAAAGATATAGCTTCCCTAAAAGCTTCCATGGAAACATGGTTAAGACCCAGAAGTCTTTTTTTTTCATTATTTGCATATTGTTGAAAAGGGAGTTTCAAAGCCTTTATTCTCTCCCTATCCTATTTAATTTATTGGTGACGTCAGTCTATAAGCGCTTCACACTGCAAAACCAGAGGCCTGCACTAAACTGATGATGGCTCAGTAAAGACGAAACCGGTCTGTAGTTGGCACTCTGGTTTTGCATTTAGCTTGTGGAATGCTGTAAAAGTCTTTTTAAAGATATAGCTTCCCTAAAAGCTTCTATGGAAACATGGTTAAGACCCAGAAGTCTTTTTTCATTATTTGCATATTGTTGAAAAGGGAGTTTCAAAGCCTTTATTCTCTCCCTACCCTATTTAATTTATTGGTATTGACTATAATGGGTCCGATTTCAGCTTTTTGGATTTTTTTCCCAAAAAAGTCCAAAAATCGGAAATTGGAAGGGATTTTATAAAGTTCAAGGTTCTAGTACTTGTACATATGTATTTATGTACATTTTTGGCCCACTTGTATGACCTTTTTATTTTAATATTGTACAACACTATGTCCCCAAGTAACACTATATACTGTAAATAAAACTACACTTACAGCAAAAATTAACTGTTTAGTTTTATCATTAAACAACAAGTATTGATTCACCTATTGCTTCTTTCACATGCATTTTATTTGCTCGTAGCAAGCTTGTAAATCCATTAGAAACCTAGGAAAATATTGTCTGTGTGTTCAAAATCTACAGCACAGTTTAAATGGTAATGGGTAAAAGGAAAATGTTATACACATCTATATAGTTCAAGAACATAGAAAATTAATATAGTTATAAAAAGAATATATTTATCTTTTAGTTATGTAGTTTAAGCTATCAAACAGAGCCTTTTATTTACGTACAATCTCACCCCTATTTTAGAGCAAAAGCGGATATCATTTTTTCCCCTCTGTCTTTCCATGGAACATTCTGACATTCTTTTTACTGACATCTCCTTTATCTCTCTTCTCACAGCATATACAACACTTTGAAGTATTTAAAAGAAAGTCATAGTATTTTATAGACAATCTAAGAGGAAGAAAAAGCTATAAAGGAAGGGAGCAGAGGACAAAGGGGATACAAAGAGAAAATACAAAGATACAGAGAAAGTTAAAACATTAAATAACTTTTAAACTCAGCAGAAAACCATATTCTTTTAAGAAATCTTATATTTAAGACCCAATTACTAGTTGGCATTCAAATTATTACATCTATGGTAATCACAAATGAGATGAGGAATGAGGGAGAAATTGTTAGTTTAGAGGACATAAGCAGATAAGTTATAGGGAATTTCATTCTCTCAGTGGTTCCATTGAAATTCTGGAAATCCTGTAATCTGAACCAATTAATGTGGAATTTTTAGACTTTCCGATGTTTCTTATTATCTAAGCAATTCTTAAATTTTTAATGTAAATTGCGACTTTTTAATTTTGATTGTGACTTTTGACGCATCTGTGGATTTTCAAAACTGGAATAGAAACATAAGTGTAGGGTAATTTATGTCTAATTTTACTCTCAAAATGTTCTGCGGTGTTTTTTTTTACAATGAAGCATTTGTAGATTCCCCCCCATTAATTAAATTATTTAAGTAAATAGTATAAGATAATGGAGTAGGTGTAAGATAACAATTACCTCCTGAAGGTAAATTGTGCCATCTGGTATATATTTAGCCACCTGGTATACATATTTAGTTCCAGCATCTTAAAGGGCATCTATCTGATTTTTGTTGTATACCTTTAGCAATTTTTTTGTAGCTGGCAAAGTGGCAGAGATATTTGACAGTTGGAATGCTGTATACTGTGAGCAGTTTTGGTGTAGTTGGAATGGTGATAGGGTTTTTACAGTTGATATGCTGTGTGCAGTTTTGACAGTTTGTATGTGATTCATTTCCTCTCCCAGTCCTGCCTCATAGTGATGCATGCTTGCCCTCATAAAAAAGTATGGTCAGATTAAAGGGGGAGTAGGCTTGCAACAACACACACACACACACATCTCCTCAGAGCAAGAGATGGCCAAAACCCAGCAGTTTTGTTCTTTTTTCAGATTCCCGGATCTCAGGAAAATTCCAATGATCCGAAAATCTGAAAATGGAATACATTTTCGATTTTTGAATGTTCAATACTATTTTCAAGGATTACCGAAAATAGCCTAGAATGTTTGAAAATACGATCGGAGACTACTTTTGAGTTATGGTAACTTAATGTAAATGGCTGTAGGACCTGGGAAATGGTCTGGGGAACATTTTCGAATATCCAGGACATTAGAAAAATCAATTTTACTCTCACTTCTGCTATTTTCGAGATCGTTCGCGCCTAGGTACCATGTACATTTTACTTGCGGATTTGATGCTCCCGTATAGGCTTTAATGGACACTTTACTCGCGGATTCGCTGTTCGCGCCTAGATACCATGGACATTTTACTCACGGATTCGATACTCGCGTATAGGCTTTACTCACGTTCGTGCCTAGATACCATGGACATTTTACCCGCAAATTCGATGCTCGCGTATAGGTTTTAATGGACACTTTACTTGCGGAATTGATGTTTGCGTTTGCACCTAGATACCCTGGGCATTTTACTCGCGGATTCAATGCTCGCGTATAGGTATTAATGGACCCTTACTCGCGGATTTGATTGTATTCGAACGGTCGAACATTCGATATTTATCGAAAGTCCGAAAATATCTAAAATCCGGGTCCGGGATAGTTCGAGAACCCCGGATTCGTTCGAATTCGAATAGTTCGGCTCAAACTCTGGTTCAAGTTCCAGTTCTAGTCCATCTCTACTCGAAATCTGGACAATTCTTCTTGATTCGGACTGATCTTTCGGATTTCTGATTTTCTGTTTGTTGAAAATAATTTTAATAATGATGATGATAATAATAATAATAATAATAATAATAAAAAGATGAAGAAAAATAATAAACCATTTGCTATGTTTTGTAAGCTTATTTTATTACATGCACAGAAATAAAAAAGAAAACTAGCTACAAAATGAACACTTTAAAGATCAAATGACACTAATTATTTTATCATATAAACTGTAGAAAATTTGTATAAAAAAAAAGGTAATACATCCTAATCAAATTATAATGACAAAAAAATTTAAAAAGAAGCATTGAAACATATAAAATATCAAGTTAATCGAAATTTAAACAGAATTAATATTACAATATTAACATTATTGTTACTGATTTATTGTAGGTGAAGTCTTGCCCATGAGCAAATATTATCCATGTCAAGGTTTTAGAAATAAATATATTAGATAGACCCATTAAGCAAATAGAAAGAGGCATTTCGAAATATCAAGGTTGACTTTTTTCTAATTGGTAATATGATTTTCCAATTTATTGTGCAATTCCAGTTTAATCATAATGTGTTTGTTGTTCTCTGAACACTTTCAGAGTCCTTTTAGCATACTGGATTTTGAAAACTCTCTTCATATTCCAAATATACTAGTACTTTGTAAAGAGGGAGAATATGTTTCTCCCTAGAATCTATTCCTCTCCTTCTACAAAATCTTACAGTGTATCTAAGATCTCTTTACACGATATCCTGCTACTTTAGCTCTAGCTTTTGCCACCTGGCACTCTTTGCTACAACAAGGTCTGTTATCTCCTACTTTTCCAATAGAGATTAACTTTGCAAAGCCAATTTATGGTAAAAGTAGCACACAGGTTTATAAGCCCAAATGCATAACCTGACATTTATTAACATAAAATGTGAAAATTTGCTAATTTTGAAAATTAGTAAAGATCTGCCTGCAACATATCTGTAGTTTTTAATGCCTTACATAGTTTAACAGAGTTAAACAGAGACTTTAACACCAACTCCAACACCAACCAATTCATTTCTAAATAGAAGTGGCCCAAAAATAGAACTCTGGGAACGTCACTTAGAATTTGGATGGCCAAAACTCACCATGTGAAAACTAAACAAATTTTCGATTATCATCGAATGTTCAAGGCTATTTTCGAGGATTATCAAAAATAGCCTTGAACGTTCAATAGTCTTTGAAAATAGAACCGGAGACCACTTTCTAGTTTCCGATCATATTCCTGGATATTATTGAACGTTCAAGGCTATTTTTTTAAATAATCCTCGAACATTCGATAATTATAAAAAATAGGCTCCGAAGTCCCAGAAATTTGGACAATCCGTCCGGATTTGCATGGATCATTCGGATTTTGGAACCGAGGGGTTCTGTGTCGGATCTGGGTCCGAGTTGGACCCGGAATCCCATCTCTAGTCCACATTGAAGAAACTCCACAACCAAGTCGCTACTATAAAATGTGATCAAGACCAAGCAGACCTCAGTTTATACTTGTGTTTCTGATGCAGCACAGTATCACATGCCTTAGCAAAATCTGATTTCCTTTATAATTCTTAATCCCTAGAACCAAGAAAGTTTGTTTGGTAAGATCTATTCCTCATAAATCCCTGCTAATTACTACTGATAAGGCTTGTCCTTGAGATATAATCCTGAAAATTGTGTCATAACAAACTTTCTAATAACGCAACATTGGCGTAAAACCTGCAGGTCTAAAATTACAAGGCTGTGAATGTATACTACTTTTAAATAGAGGTATTCATCAGCTTTTTTTTTCAGGAGCACGTTTCTGGACAAAAGTGAATCTTAGAATATAAGAAACATTATTCTGTATGAAACAACTTACTAATCTAATGACCCATGGGTTTATTTGAAAAATTCAAGAATTTTTGCTGTATCAAAATCTCTGTCCACCAAATTATGTTTCTTTTCTACTATCCTTGCTACTATAACCAATACTAAACTTGGTTGATCTATAATAAAAAAAAATAAAAAACATTTTAATAGAGATGGTCGTATTTTTGAAAGTTTGGTCCATTTTCGAACTTTCAAACTATATGGAAAGTTCGAAAGTTCGAAAACTGACCTATTAAAGTCAATGGGAGTCAAATAGTTAAAATATCAATGGTAAAAATGTGAATGACTGTGGGATTTGGGAAATAGTCTGGGGAACACGTTCGAATATCCAGGACTTTCAAAAAAATCGATTTTACTCTCACGCGCGCTACTTTCAAGCTCTTGTGTTTGAAGATTCGATAATTATCCCATAAACTAAATTTACTTGCGTATCGGTATAATAGACATTTTACCCGCATATTCGATATTTACTCGCATATTGGTATAATAGACATTTTGCTTGCATATTCGATCATTCGATATTTACTTGCGTATTGGTATAATAGACATTTTACCCGCATATTCGATATTTACTCGCGTATTGGTATAATAGACATTTTACTTGCATATTCGATAATTCGATATTTACTCGCGTATTGGTATAATAGACATTTTACTTGCATATTCGATAACTCAATATTTACTTGCATATTGGTATAATAGACACTTTACTCGCACCTCAAATGTTTGAATATTCGATAATTCGATATTTACTCGCGTATTGGTATAATAGACATTTTACTCACATATTCGATAACTCAATATTTACTTGCATATTGGTATAATAGACACTTTACTCGCACCTCAAATGTTTGAATATTCGATAATTAACGAAAGTCAGAGAAATATGGGTCTGGGATAGTTTGAGAAATCCGAGTCCGTTCGAAGTCGAATAGTTCGGCTCAAACTCGGATTTGAGCTCTAGTCCATCTCTATTGTTTAGTATGGCTTCTTAGCATCATCCTAAACCAATTTTGTCTCATTATTTAATCACCCCACATTATCTGTCCTCAACCTGTTAATATTGTGAACTTTTTTGGTGTTTGTCTTGCTTTGCTCTGCTAAACTTACTTAATCTTCTATTTTAGTTTAATTTCTTCCTTACAATCCTTATTACAGTTTTTATAGGACTGTTCTGTTCCCACTTAAGATTTTTTATAACTTAAATATCCTTGTTAACCCAGTGCACTACTGTTATTTGCAACATACATTAAAATATATCATTGTTACTATTTCCTAAACATCATATTACTTCAATGTCTAAAAATACTTTCATATCTAGAATATATTAAAATATCTAGAATAAAATAAAAACATCATGATTTTAATGGAGAATGCTAAATCAATGTACTTACAGGGAGATTCAATAAAAGTTCTTATCGTTTAAAATGATGCTAATTTAGCCCCAACCAATAAGATCTTATTTAACATTTGAAAGCTAACATCTGATTGGTTGGGGCAAAATTATCACCATTTTAAACAATAAGAACTTTTATTGAATAACCCTGTTAATGTACAATGTATGTAAATAAAATCTAGCATATAGTCAGTACAATGAATGTGATTTGAATCCAATTCAAAGACATAAATTGGCAAGTTAGCTAGTCAAGCACACACTTTTCTAGCCATTCCACTAGAATATATTTATTTTGAAATTACTTTTGAAATTGGAACTTGTTATACATGCTATTTGCCTGCTGTATAATTCCTACACTATTAGTATGGCTATTAGCCTTTTTAAATAAATACATTGACAAATTTGTCTTTCCATTGGCTTAAAAGGCATGAAAAGGGGAATTTAGTTAAAGTAAAGTTGGCCATACACATTCAATAAACAATCAAATATATATGTAATGTCTTCCTAAAAAATAGTAGTAGACAGCGATTGTAGTAATTTAAATCCAAATTTTGTAACCAACAGTTTATATATATATATATATATATATATATATATATATATATGCCTATATAGGCTTACTTGATGTATTGGGTGGTCCGGGTGCACATGCCCCAGACCCTTCGCTGCCATCAAAAATGCAAGAATGGAATACACTTTACTCCTGGCTGTACAATAATCAAACTCACCCATCCATCTGAGTGGTCCAGATGTGAATCGCCCTGGACCCTTCGCTTAGTCCACGTCCCAATTTGGATACACAAACGGAATATACTTTGGGCAGCAGCGCACACTGGAAGTAAATACTAGCGTGGAAAATTCAAATCCTTCTATTCCTCAATATCAAAACATGGAAGGCACACACACGGCCTGACGCGTTTTACTTACTTACTCATAGGCACTCATAGTGATGAATAAAAGGATTTGAATTTATTTCCAGTGTGCGCTGCTTCCCAAAGTATATTCCGTTAGCATACACATTCATTCCCTATTACATTATTATCTGTCAGCACACATGTGGTGGAAAATGCACACAGACCAGACCAATCGGCGATACACATTATAGGGATTGGTCAGCCGCGTGGCTATACACAGACCAATAGTATTGGCTCCCTCTGATGTAAAGGGCAAAGCAGTGCTAACCCTCACTCCCCCAACAAAAAATATTACCTTTGTGTTACATGTGGGAATTTCGGTATAGTAAAATATTGCCCTATATATACTTGTTCCTTCCTGTCCCTGTATAAACTATACTAAATATTTTTTTTTATGGTAAATAAAAAATATTGTTATATCTGTTTTCTTTTAAAAAAATAAACTGTTGATTAACTACCAATTAAACACGTGAAATTAAAATCTAAAAATATAAACTTATAGGGGGAAAAGGAAAAAAAAGAAAATATGTTCTCTATGCCTTAACAGTGTATCAATGTAGTTTTAAATTATAATAGTAGAAGTGGAACATTTTAAATACAGCATTATATTGTATCATAGGTAAACGTGGACCTACCCTAGTTCCATAAATTGGGTGCACAGCTCATCGTCCTTCCTCTGTATCTCCGGCTATCTCCAGTATCTCCAATTTTAACAACCTTGTCTTCGTATCTTTAGACTCGAGAAGGTTAGTACAGTATTTGTCCTTATTGTAGCTCCTACCAAGGATATATCATATTTGATCAGTATATTTGTATATATAAATATAAATATAACTTCATATTTTTCTAGTTTCTCCCTAAGCTCAGCTGTACAGTGTTCCATAACTTGTACCTCATTGAGTTTGTTAACTAGTTCTGTGTGAGTGGGAATCTGTGTGTTTTTGGATAAGGCATCTTGCCACTGTAAGAATATGTCTGTTTAGTTCTCTTTCTGGTTTCAATAAGTCTGGGTGTGGGATGCTCAGGAGGGTGTGTTCCGGGGACAGTAATATGGGTCTCCGAAAAATCGTGTTTACCAAAGTTTGTATTAATGACCAGAATGATTTTAATCTGGGACAGGACCAATATATGTGGTATAGTGTTCCAGGGCTGTCCCACATCGCCAGCACAATGCTGGAAGAGTTGGGTTAATAGTGTGAAGTTTTACAGGCTTGATGAGGTCTTTGCTGTGGCTTCCCAGATGTCTTCCCATGTGTCCATATCAATGTGATGTTGTTTCCCACTTAGCCATATATGAATGTTTGATAGGGGGATTTGTAAAATATAAGGACAATATTATTCCCTTTTTGTGTGGTCCCCGTCGTATTGTGAGTTCGAATTGTGTTAAGTGTGGGAATATTCCATTTCTGGTTAGTGTGTCAGCCCTGTGCTTTAACTCCTTTTACATATAGGAGAGGATGGGAGGTAATTTCTTTTTGTGATTTATTCTTCAAATGGATGTAAGCATCTTGTTATTTTGTCTACAATATAATAATATCTGAGTAGGGAAAGATCTGCCCAGGGTTTGAAGTTTGCTGGTATTGATATTGTAGGGACGTCTGGTGTCTGAGTAAAAGGGAGGAAAATAGAGTGAGCAAATGAGATGGGTATATTTGTGCGCTGCCAATTTCAACCCACCGTGCCTGAGGCTTTACAGAGGCCCAGTGAGTAAGGTGTCATAATTGAGCTGCATGGTAGCATTTGGTTAAATCGGGAATCCCCAGTCATCCTTGTGTACATCTGGCCATGGCTACTTTACGTGAGATCCTGTGAGCTTTCTTATCCCATACAAAAGTCATTATTTCATTTTGAAGTTGGGGAAAAGCTCGTAAAGGAACTTCGATTGGGAGAGTCATGAATAGGTAGGTAAGCTTTGGAAGTAGGGTAATCTTTATTGAGTTTTTTCAACCTAACCATGAAATGTGGTAGTTCTTCCACTGCTGGAGAAGGTTTTTAATTTTCTGGGCCATTGGATCTTGGTGTGGTATAGTTGATGGAATTCTGGTATGATCTTGGTCCCTAGGTATTGAATATGTTCTGTTTTCCATTGAAAGGGGTAGTTTATTTGGATTGAATTTAGTGTAGTAGGTGAGATATTTATTGGGAGGGCTTCAGATTTGTCTCAATTGAGCTGCCATATAGTTGTTGAGTGTGATGAAGTGTTGGGAGGGATGTCTGTGGGTGGGTGAGGGTAAGTAGTATGTCATCTGTGTATAGTGATATCTTATATTGTTCTTTGTTGATGATTAGTACGTGGATGTCCGGAGAATCTCGGATAAGAGCTGCAAGTGGTTCTATTGTTATATTGTACACAAATATAAAAACATTTTTAACAAGATCCTGGAGTGCAGAATTTCGATCATTGGCTTTACACTATCTTGGTTTGCACCAAGTGTAAGTTCCTTACCTTCTCTCCTGGCTCCTGGTTGTTTTTTGAAGAACTGGAGGTAAGGTAATCCAATTTTTCAATCCCAATCTTCAAATGCCCAAATTTTGTTTATACCAGTGGAGATACCCTTTAAGGAGATGCCAGGTGTGCTGTGGTGCCCTGAAACTTAAATCACAGTAGAGATGAACGACACTGGCGACTTTTGTTCTGCCATCGGTTTTGCGTAAAGTATTCTTATTAAAATTTCGTGGAAAGGAAAGTCCTATTCAAGCTCAATTTACCAATTTTTTGACTCTTGACCACATTTTTTCCCCCACGATTTTTAACATTCAACAGTGATTTTCGAAGTTACGCCTTTTGCCAAACATGCCAGTCTGAATGGGGATTAGTTAATTCAGCTCTTGGCGTATAATATTTGTTGTCAGTGTGACCTGTTTCAGTCAAGTTTCTGAATATTGTATTAGTTCAAAAAGTCACAACAAGCTTAGATGTAAGTTAAATATTCAGCATTACTTTCAAAAGAGCAGGTCTGAGATGGCATCGACAGTTGGCGGCTTCTATTTAAAAGAAAAGCCTCACGGCTTTATAAACCCACTATTTTTATGTCTGTATCTAGGCCATCTTTTTTATTTATTCTGCAGGGCCTGGAACTAGAATAACCAACATTCCCTATACTTTTTCAAACTAGTTTCTTTTATTGGTTCTACTAAATTGCAGAGAGTTTTATCCCTATTTATAATGGTGGTGCAATTCCTATACTTATACAAAAAATAAACCCGTAATTACAATGCATTCCTCGCTACTAGAGATGGGTGAGTTTTGTTCTGGTTTTGGATTTACAGATCTCGGGAAAAATCAGAGGTAGCTAGAAGACAGAATAGGGATTGCTGGAACTATTTACCAAATAGGCAGGTCTGGGGCATAACATTTAGTGTATTTTAAAAACTACCAACCAATTATAAAGTATCTTTTTCTCAAAACAAGGCAAAAAATGCTGTGGTTTAATACAAAAATGTTATTGCTGAGAAGAACTGGGTCATCTGAATTTTTTATTAGGAACAAGCAGGGAATTAAATCATAAAACCTAAACCTGTATAATCTCAAAATAAAAAGTATAAAAAAAACCTTATTTTAAAAACATTTTTGGCCCAAAGTAGTGCAAAACTCATACTACCCAATGTACTATTGGGTTAGCATGGGTTTTTCACTAATTGAGTGTTGACAGCCCCAGTTCTAAACATTTTTGTATTTAATATAGGCAGTGTTAAGTTTTGCACAGAACTTTACGCCTTATTGGCTTACTGCTTCAACGCTAATATGGCAAAAATAAGTGTAAAACCGACACAACCCCATGTAATATAGGGTAACCATGGGTTTTACAGTTTGTGACAAAAACATTTTAATGATACAATACCCTTTAAGTTAAAAGGTATCTCCACTGGTAAATTATTTTTTTTTGCCATTCAGTTTTATTGAAGAACAGGACGTAAAGGAGCTGTCTTAAGGTGGCCATACACTATTACGATCGTAATTACGATCTTAAACCGACCGATACTTTGATAGACAGATGTACAATGTTAATTGTACCAAGATGTACAATAAATATTGTTTGACATTCAATTTGTTTTGTGATTAATGTCGAATGTCGTCCATTGTGAGGTTACATTACATGCACATTTAATCGGAACTTTAGAAAACACTTCAATCATTTTACCAATCGACTTAAAAACCGACTTTCCCGATCGTAATTACGATCGATTTTACGATCTAATGTCGTGTGATAAGAATGGGAAAATGTAAAATTTTTCGGCCAATCGATGGAAATGTCGGATTGTATGTTGGATTGTACATAAAATCGGCCTAATGTATGGTCACCTTTACCCCTTGTTCTTCAATAAAACCTACAGGAGCTGGGATTAAAGGAAAGTAACTTACCCAACCTCTCACTCCTCCCACACATCCTCTGACAGGTCCCAACGGACTCTGTTCTCTATGCGCATGCGCATGTGTATGAAAGAGTAAAGCGTCCGCCGGGACCTGCCAGAGGATGTGGTGGAGGAGTGAGAGATCAGGTGAGTTCCGAGAATTCTCTCCCGGTTCTTGCAGGTTTTATTGAAGAATGGGAGGTAAGACACAGCTCCTTTACCTACTGTTGTTCAATAGAACTAAATGGAAAAAAAATATTTATTAGTATAGATACCCTTTAAGTTTTGCACTATCTAGTATGAAACTTAAAAGGGTCTCTATTAGGGGCATTAAAGGAGCGCAAAGTCCCACTTCTTACCTTTCTCTGTTTTGCGTGTTGTATTTAGGGATGGGTTTCAGGTTGGAAACCCACTCAATTCCCATTAGAACTGCCAGTTTCAAAGTTCCAAAACTTTCTAAATTTTAAAATTTTCGAGATTTCATCATATTTTTGAGATCGGAATTTTCGAGGTTTCATTGTATTTTTTATAAATTCCATTGAAATTTCTTATAATAAATATCTATTATTAAATGTTTTTTTAAAGATTGAGGGCCTTGATACATGTTCCCCAAACCATTTTCCAGGTCTGTAAAAGTTGACATTGATAATACATATAAAAATGTAACCACTTAAATTTTCTAAACTTTTGGAACGAAAGTTGGTGGTTTCATTCATCTGTAGTTTTAATTTTTATTGATTGGCTGTTCAATGGGTAAAACATGCTCAGATCTCTACTGAGCAACTGAATCAACCTAGGCGCTGGGTCAAGGGCAAGACCATAACTGTCTCTACTAGGGGTCCTGCAAACAGGAAGTCAGTATTTCAGATGCATTTATTTATACACAGACACAATGCTGAATTGGCAGATTAAGGTCTTTGGGATGAAAAAATATCCAGGGTTATTCAATAAAAGTTCTTATCGTTTAAAATGGTGCTAATTTTGCCCCAACCAATTAGATTTTAGCTTTCAAATGTTAAATAAGATCTGATTTGTTGGGGCAAAATTAGCACCATTTTAAACGATAAGAACTTTTATTGAATCTCCCTGATTGTTCTTTTTTCTGAAAAGCAAATGTCTTTGCACTGAACTTCTTTAAGGCAAAACACAAATGACCTATGTGATCACTAGTTATCAAGAAAATGTATTTAGTTTTTAAATCCTTGCTGTAACTATTTTAAGAATCTAAATCTCATTAAGATAGATAGATAGATATATAGATAGATAGATAGATAGATAGATAGATAGATAGATAGATAGATAGATAGATAGATAGATAGATAGAGAATATAGAGATAGTGTGCACTTAACTTTCAGGAGATTCTATAGATTCATAAGATATCCAACCATAAAGACAATTACAGAGCACTCACAGGGCTTGTAACTTTATTAGAAGCTTAAACTTTATCTGTTGTATTCAATTAGATCAACTGGACTTATGTTGATCCTGTTTATAGGAACGCCCAGGGTAAGGTGTCAATTAGGGATGTCCGGTTCGCGGATCCGAACCTGGATCCGCCGCGGACTTATCCCGTTTGCGAATGGTGTTTTTTCTCGGATTTTCCGCCTTCCGAGCTTCCGAACCGCGGATTTCTCGTATTTTCGAAAATTTTCGAAATTACGAGATTTCTCGTATTTCCGAAAATACGAGAAATCTCGTAATTTTGAAAGTTTTTGAAATTATGAGGATTTCTGGTATTTTCGAAAATATATATTTTCGAAAATTTTCTAAATTACGAGGATTCCTCATATTTTCAGAAATCCGTATTTCTGAAATTACGAGGATTTCTCGTATTTTCGAGGTTTTTTAATTTTAATGAATTTTGAAAATTCGCGGATCCTCGAGCGGACCGGATTTTGCGAAGTTCGGATATCTCTAGTGTCAATGATCGTATTTTCAAGGATTATCCACTGTTCAAGGTTATTTTCAAGGATTATCAAAAATATTTTAAATGTTTGATAAACCTCAAAAATGAGATCCATAGTCCAGAAATCCAAACGATTTGTCTGGTTTTGGACAGAACATTTGGATTTCGGAACCGAGGGGTTCCGTGTTGCATCTGGGTCCGAGGTGGACCCGGATCCCATCTCTAGTCAATATCAACAGCATGACTTTTTATAAATGATATTCTGTATGATGGGAAATGATCTGGTGAGCACTTAGTAAACAAGGCACCTAGCAGAGGATTTTAATTTAGAAAAGGCAAGCACTATTATATAAGGAATCAGGTGAAGTTAGTTAATCTTAGAATGGCGAACACGCTTGTAGAAAATGTCTGTTTTACAAAACCATTTTAAACAACACAATGGGGATATAGAATATTCTAAATAGCAATTTGATCTGGGTATGCACTTTGTATTTGTAACCAGCATATAGTACTTCTAGTCATTAATTGCACTCTATATAGTGTGGATATACAAAGCCCCATTTTATATATACTGAATTATGGTTGGTCAGTATTAAATATAGCATAATAATGTAATATGAAATAAATAATTACAAAAATCGATTTAAAAGTTAAAAAGAAAAAAAAAATCTACCTGAATCTTCCATCAAGTTGATATTTGAAAGCTGTGGTTTAACACAGAACATTAATGAACTGTGCAAAAGGAACAAGATGGAAGAAATCTAGTCATCTGAATCCCTGTCTACTGTGCAATCAATTTAGGGAAAATGTTATTACTTAGCGACTAATCACCAGCTGTCGTCTTTCACTGGCAGCACAAAGCTGTAAAATCGAATACTGTGTAGAATTAATTAATGAAATTAGGATTCCACGGTGTACAAATGATTCCGTGGCCTGGCATATACAACTTCTTCACCACCGTGAAATCATACAATTAAAGGAGATTCACCTGCAATACAACGTGTGTGTTGCCTATTAGCCCTTATGTCACTAGGAAATCTACTTACTAACCTGTAAATGGAAACAGAAGCCAGCATAGACAGAAACCATAAAACCAGGCACATTCATTTGTTCTATTTAGAAATGTACTTTGCTTTACAAGCAGACATCTGAATAGGAAGGGTTAATTGAACACTTGTGGTAAATGTTGCACTCAATCAGGGTTATTCAATAAAAGTTCTTATCGTAAAAAATTGTAAGAATAATGATAAAAATTTTGCCCCAACCAATCAGATGTTAGCTTTCAAATGCTAATTAAGATCTGATTGGCTGGGGCAAATTTAGCACCGTTTTAAACGATAAGAACTTTTATTGAATCTCCCTGAATGTGTGCAAATTGTTATATTTTTTTCAATTAAAATGGCATGTCCACCCCCAAAACTAAAATTTAACCCACTGCTGGCCCCATTGTGTAGTTTTAAAAAATCCTTACCCTACTCCTTTGCTTCTTATGGTTCTCCTGCAGTGCCAATACAAAGTCCACGAAAGTGAAGAGTAGGAGCTTTCCTGTGTGTGAAAAGATTTCTGATCCTTCTCTGTCCTCCTGCAGGACTCTGGCATGTGCAGGGGGGAGGGGCTTCCCCCACACCCCTCCGGATGCCTCATCTCTGCACCTAATTTTCTAAAAATAAATCATTTTTTGTAGTGTAGGCATCCCCCCTAACCGTATGGTTTCAATTAAAAATAGCCAACAGGCTGAGAGGCAGCCAAGAACAGAGGTGGTTTCAGGTCTAGCCCCCAATGATACTCTGTTCCCAGAAATATCGTTAGAGGTCATAGCCACGGGAACAAAGGTTGCTAAGTAAAATTCCTATCACTTTTTTACAGTTTAAAGCACGCACTTAGGACTGGGTGGGGGATCCATCTCTAGGTTTGGGAGGGAGGGGAAGTATAGAATTTACCGCTGGGGTGGACATGTCCTTTAAATGAGACTTAAATCTAAACTTTTTTACCTATACATTGTAAGACACTCTACTAAATTGCATTTATATACATGAAAAGTAAGACGTAGCTTCTACGACTACGAAGGTTTCCATGTTATTGTCAGTACAACCCACAGAAGATGTAGTCTTCAAAGAGTCTTGTGAGCATGTGCAGCTATTGGTCACACACCCTGATCCCAGTCTTCAATGTTTCAATGCTCATGTTTTCTATACGGATGTCTCCACACCAATATGAAAGTCCCTGATAAAACTTTGGAAGCTGCTGCTACCCTACAGTTTATTTTTCACCCAGCATTAATATATAATACTAGAATCCCAAAAGGAAGAGATTTACCAAGAGGTTCAATCTTTCAGAGTTAAAGTCACGCTATCATTTAATTCTACTTTAACTCCTTCATTTTGCCAGCTGAGCGGGTATAGCAAAAGACACCCGAATTAATAAAAACATTTTTGCATTATATTGCGAACATTTTGATGCCAGCTAATAGCTTTCATTAGAGCCGTGCAACGAGTTGTGCCAGTTTGCAATTTACCCAGATCCACAATTGCTACATTTATGTGCCAGCAATTGCAGCTCTTGTTAAATCCAGTTTCTAAATGTACCTGTCCTTTTTGAGTGAGCTCTGCTGGGTCAGTGGACTAATCATTTTAGAAACACACGGTCCATGAAGGTAACAGGTTCAAATCCCCAAATTTTCTTTCTGCTATTGATGCAGGATAGGAAATAAATAGCAAAGCTGACTTTTTTTTTGCATGAAATGCTTATGTGTATGGGGGAAATAAATTGTTTTCAAAAACAATTGGACAATGTTCAACTTCTCTTCTATGTGTAAGAGATTTGCTATAAAATAATCTGGGATTTATAGAGGTGTAGTATGATTGGCTGCAGCTTCCTTGGTTTGGATCTGCTGTGCGCTATAGAATATGTGAAGTGCACTGCATACTCTTTGACTTTCACCAAAACAAAAGGTGGATTATGGGAGCTGAACAGTAGTAGCCACAGGTTAATTTCATAAATCGACCAACTTCTACAGTAAACAGAGGTGTTAGAAAGCTTGCTGTATCTTTTGGATTAAGCTCTGTCTATTGGGACTCTTTTTAAAGGGACAGTTCAGGAGAAAATTATCAATATTTGTTAAATTGTTAGTTTGTGTAATGCCTTCTTAGTTATTCTACATATTCTCTCCCATTTTGAAAAATCAGTTGATTTCATTCCCTTTGGTGTTCCCTGAGGTTCTAGCAGTCCTTCTTCTTCCCAGGATACACCACATCCTTGGAATGTTCATAACAGTAATTTCTACTGATTGGCTGTTGGATGGGTCAAACATGCTCAGATCTCTACTGAGCAACTGAATCAACCCAGGCGCTGGGTCAAGGGCAAGACCATAACGGTCTCTATTAGGGGTCCTGCAAACAGGAAGTCAGTATTTCAGATGCATTTATTTATACACAGACAAAATGCTGAATTGGCAGATTAAGGTCATTGGGATGAAAAAATATTGTTCTTTTTTCTGAAAAGTAAATGTATTTGCACTGAACTTCCCCTTTAAGGCAAAATACAAATGACCTATGTGATCACTAGTTATCAGGAAAATTTATTTAGTCTTTAATTCCTTGATGTAACTATTTTTAGAATCTAAATCTCATAAAAATAGACAGATAGATAGATAGATAGATAGATAGATAGATAGTGTGCACTTAACTTTCAGGAGATTCTATAGATTCATAAGATATCCAACCATACAGTCAATTACAGAGCACTCACAGGGCTTGTAACTTTATTAGAAGCTTAAACTTTATCTGTTGTATTCAATTATATCAACTGGACTTGAAGTTTAGTTTCGCTATTGCTGTCTCAGTGTGTTGTTTGGTTTAAAGCAGACAGGGATATGGTGTTAAGGAGGCCATTTATGTGAAAATAAAGAAACCAAGCCTAAATAGAGGTGGGGGGGGGGGGTTTTCGACACCAACTGTCTGCCATGTACAATGCTGTTTTGACACCTTACTCTGGGCATCCTATAACACCCCTTAGCCACTATGCAATCATGCCCTTAACACCTGGCTGTGATATGCTAATTGGGATTTTCCAGGGTACATAATTGCCACAGATTCTTGTACAAGTCATTCTGAATTAAGAAAGCCAGTCGGATGACTAGCGAAATGTCTTCAAGAACTAAACTTCAAGTCCAGTTGATCTAATTGAATACAACAGATATACCATGACCTCAATGAACGAGAACCTTCACAAGCAAGCTTAAACTTTATTTCATGTGCAGCAAACAGATAGCAATGTTTCGGTCTGTGTCTTAGAACTTTTTCAAGCTATCTGTTTGCTGCACATGAAATAAAGTTTAAGCTTCCACACAATCCCTGTGAGTAATCTGTAATTGACTTGATAGATAGATAGATAGATAGATATAAAGGATTCAGACAATAATAAATGAGCAATAGCCTTTGACAAATAAAAAAGACTTTTGCAGTCATGTCTTGAACTCAGATCTGTGCTGAGGTCATTTTGATCTTTATAGGTTAAGCAATTATTGGATGCTTTCATGTTATACAGTGCCTTTGTACATGTTATAACTACATCCTATATAAACCCTAAAAGCTAGTTAAAAAAATATCTTACCAGAAATATCTATTTATGTATTGACCCACTTCTGCACCTGAATGTGCTTCCTCTGCCTGTAACAGTGTCCTATAGACTTGGCTCAAGATAACATCACAGACAATAATAAGCTATTTTAACCCAACCTGTCGGGTTCTTATGCTGAAGGGTTTATATAACAAACAGTTACTTTTATAAAGGACTACAGTTCTCATGGGCATTCCCGGTAATATGGATTTTCTGCTCATTATCAAGATGTTTTTATCAAGAGATTTATTTTCTATAAATTAAAAAAAAAATGAGGAAACTACGTAGCTCTATGCTTGTGAAGGTTCTCATTCATCCAGGTCATGGTATATCTGTTGTATTCAATTAGATCAACTGGACTTGAAATGTAGTTCTTGAAGAGGTTTCGCTAGTCATCCGACTGGCTTTCTCAATTCAGAATGACTTGTACAAGAATCTGTGGCAATTGTGTACCCTGGAAAATCCCAATTAGCATATCACAGCCAGGTGTTAAGGCTTGAACCAGTCACGTTCCTTCGCCAGTATGTTAACATTACAATCTTATCTTAAGATGCAGATACACGGCTGAGTCCTGACCCGAGGAATTGGCTCTTCTGTGCTGCCATAACGTTGATGCAGTTGCTGTTTGGTCTCCCCCACATACAAATCAGAGCATTCTTCACTGCACTGCACTGCATATATGATGTCGCTTTTCTTGTGTTTAGGTATTGGTCTTTCGGATGTACCAATTGCTGCCTCAGTGTGTTGTTCGGTTTAAAGCAGACAGGGATACGATGTTTTTTGAAAATTCTTCTTAATTTCTGGAGACCCCTGCTACATATGGGATGACCATGTTCTTCCTCCTGTCTTGCTTTCCCCTTCACTTTGGTATTTGTGTTGTTTTCTTTCCTTCTACTTTCTTTTGACAAAGTCCCAGTCTGGATATCCACAAGTTTTAAGGGCTCCTCTGAGATGTTTCATTTCTTTAGCCTTCGCCTCTGTGCTAGTGGGGATGTTCTCGGCTCTGTGTTGCAGGGTTCTGATGACACCCAGCTTGTGATCTAAAGGGTGGTGGGAGTCAAACATCAAATACTGATCTGTGTGTGTTGGTTTTCTGTAAACCTCTACTTCCAGTTTACCATTTTCCTTAACTTCTACCAAGCAGCCCAAGAAAGCCAGTTTGTTGTTTTATACCTCTTCCCTTGTGAATTTAATGTTTTGGTCTACCGCATTAATGTGTTCTGTGAAAGCTTGTACTTACTTCTGGTGGATTTTAACCCAGGTGGCATCAACATATCTGAACCAGTGGCTGGGTGCTATGCCCTTAAAGGTATTAAGCGCCTGTGTTTCTACCTCCTCCATGTAAAGGTTGGCCACAGTAGGTGGGAAGGGACTCTGGAAGTGTTACTCTGGGCGTTCCTATAACACCTCTTAGCCACTATACAATCACACCCTAAACACCTGGCTGTGATATGCTAATTGGGATTTTCCAGGGTACATAATTGCCACAGATTCTTGTACAAGTCATTCTGAATTGAGAAAGCCAGTCGGATGACTAGCGAAACGTCTTCAAGAACTACATTTCAAGTCCAGTTGATCTAATTGAATACAACAGATATACGTAGCTCTATAAACTTACCTATACCTATACCCCTAAGATTAAACAGTTAATCACATTCTTTTGCATTTTGCTTACATGCGAGTTTGCTCTGTGACCCTACAAACATTTTTCTGTAGGATCAGTTTTCAATGATTTGTGCTTTTAGGGCCTTGACCAGGGTTCGGCTAAATTTGTGATCCTTGGTCATTTTAGAGCTTAACCAGAGACAAGCTGAGGGTTGCAATAGCAACACTCCGGGCAGACACCAGACTGATATTCCCGATATTCCCAGAACACACCCACAGACTGCCTATTATCACATCCACCTGCCTATTACCATACCCATCTGCCTATTACCACACCTGCCTGACTATTACCACATCCACCTGCCTATTACCACACCCACCTGCCTGTTACCATACCCACCTGCCTATTACAATACCCCTGGGCCAAATCTTTTTCAGAATGGGCTGCAGGTTGGGCATCACTATTCTTACAGTTTTATTATTGCAGATGTATGTATTTATGTAATGTACATCATTGTTTTATGGCTTGAGAAAAGGAGTGGATGTTCCTGATACATCGCCAGTGATTCATTATGTTATGATGTCTCTTCAACAATATATTCTATTGAGTGCGGCACAGCATGACTCTTTTCCTACTGTGATTAGAGGATTGCAGGTTATCCTCATTTGTATGTGCACCAACTTCATACCTTATTTCGTGTGAAGTGCTGCTGTGGCTCTCACTTTGATTTGTATGTATGTATATAAAATTTTATTTATAGAGTATAGTTCAACATGGGTACACAGCACTGTACATTACAAAATACAGAGTATACAGACAGTGGGATAAGTGCAATCCATTATACAGATAGATTAAATTTACATGAATAAAGTTTCAAAGGTTAAAGGGCCTGTCCACCCCCAAAACTAAAATTTAACCCCTTACTGGCCACATCAAGTAGTTTAAAACAATCCTTACCTTACATTCCTGCTCAAAATAGTTCCCCTGCTGTGCCCCTCCAAAGTCCAGGAAACTGCTGTGTAGGAGCAGTGTGTGACTCATGCTGTGCCTGAGACTTCCTCAACCTCATCAAGGTTGAGGCATGCTCAGTGCAGCCCTCCCTGCCTCTGAGCCAATCACGGACGCGGCTGCCGGTCCCGCCCCCTGCTTTCAATTCCATGCAAGCAGAGGGCCTGAACACTGCAGCGGAGGAGAGAGGGCAGGTAAGTAAGAATTGGGGGACTTTCTAACAATTATATTAATGCGGTTGGGGCTGGGGGAGCATGCCCTACCACATATCAAAAGTTAAATTTCGGGGTGGACATGCCCTTTAAGAATATATATGTATATATATATATATATATATATATATATATATATATATATATATATATATATATAATAAGTGAGGTGTGCCGTGACATGTTAGGAAGGAGATCCCTGCCCCAAGGCGCTAACAATTAAATACATTTCTAATTTCATTATTCTTCCCCATCTTGAACACATAAAATATTCCAAACATAAAAGCAGACAAGAAGATCCAATATCAGTTATTTTGGTTTAACATCATTTGCGAACAAGGATATTGGAGCTTAAAAATCACGGATGTCTAGAGGTCTGTTTATGGGGGGAATATTTTGAAAATAATCCAAATCTAACCAACGAAATGCTATAGATATTCTAAATAAAAATTCTGTTCAATCATTTGTGAGGATTTTAATGAAACTCCATCGGAAAGCTTGCACTCAAACTCACAAAAGATTCATTGTTTAGGATCGTAATAGCTGAAGCATCAATGGGTCTTTAAACCAATAAGACATACTTACAAATAGAAATGTGCTATAATTATCCAAAACAAAGCAGACAGAAATGTTCCTTATGTTTACTGGGAGGAAAGATAAAAGTATCTCTATTTCGGTAAAAAGGGGCAAAATAACTAAATGTTTATATACAAAATACTCAATTATCTTCTTATTTATCTAAACTGGAACAGAAGAGTGTGTTGTGAGCTTTGATACTAAACCAAAGAAACAGATGTTCAATAATATAACTGAAGCATAAATTGTACATGAAGATGCAAGACAAAACCTAGCGTAATGCATTGGAAATTATTTAATAATGGAATAATTTGTATATGATTATGTAGAATAGTTTTTGTTAGGATTTCTCACCACACATTAGGCTTTCCTGCTGCTTTTCTAAACCCAGATTATAGAGATTTAATGATGTTATAATTTCTATCCAGAGATGTTTGTTTTACTAAGCAGGTGGCACAAGAAGAAATATGGAAATGGCCATTACAACTAATTCAATGATAATTTGCAACTGTTTGACTTCCCAATTTCTTAGCACAAGAGGTTGTAGTAAAGGTACCATTTTAAAGATGGAATAAACTGCCATTTTTAACTTTTTTTAAAAAGTATATTATAAACTTGAGCAAACAAAAGTTATCTTGTTCACAAGAACTTCTTCTGACAGTTCTTTATCCTGTCTAGAGATGGTTTAAAACTCGGTTCCCAATTGGATTTCAAAGATCTGCTGGAACGTGGACTTTGGGGATTTTCGATAATTAACTGTCAATTTTAAAACTTAAAAAAAATCTACATAATACTACATTGAATGCCAACACAGGGCGCACAGGAATCCGGTACTAGGTGGTGTTTTTTTGTTTTTTTTTACGATTTCCCAGGTCCCTGAACCATTAACAGTAAGTTACCATTGCTATTTATATCTCAATTTTAGGAAGAGCTTTCAGATTTGTTAACTTCTATTGACTTTAATGGGTCCTCTTGCAGATTTTAGTGAGTCCGGCCATCTCTAATCCTGGCCAGACCTCCTATCAGTGTGTGTGTGTCTACAGGAAAGGAAAGATAGGAGAGAGTCTTAATGCTTTTGTCAAACTGCAGAGTGGGAAAGTGCATGGATGAGTTCAGATATTGCCAGAATTTAAAGGAGAACTAAAGTCCCCAGACAACATTGCCCAATAGACACATTTGGAAACACACAACCATGTGCATAGAGACAGTGAATCCTGGGGTCAAGGGGCGTGGCTCTTTGAAGCCAACATGGGCTATCAGTTCTACTGGCAACAACATGGAAGCCTCCTTTGTTACAGAATCTAATACTTATATCTACTAAATGCAAATAACTAGAGAGGAATCTTTCAATGTATAGGTGTTCTAGGGAGAAAAGCTTCTAAATTAGGATTTTAAAAAATTAAGTTTAGTTCTCCTTTAATGCTGAACAAGGAGTAAAAATACTTATACTGCCCCAACCAATATACTGTTAAAAATAAAGTTAAATTAAAATGTCAGTTTAGTGTTCCTTCCAAAGTGGGATATATATGTATGTATGTATGTATAATTTTATTTATAAACTGCAACTTGGGTACGCAGCGCCGTACATTATAAAATACAGAGTATACAAACAAGAGGATAAGTGCAAGGCATTATACAGATAGATAAAAATTAAATACAATTTCATACATTGTCCAAAATTACTCCGAGACAGTGAGCAGTTTCAATAGGGTTAATAGCCACATTATCAAAAGGTTTATAATTTATAATAATCTGCTTAGAAGGGGGCAGAAGATCTCTGTCTTTGCTGATGACACTAAACTATGCAGAGCTTTGGAAACTTCAAATGATGTGCAAGTGCTGCAAGCAGACGTAGAGAGATTATCAAAATGGGCAGCAGAATGGCAGATGAGATTCAATGTTGATAAATGTAAGGTGATGCATTTGGAATTTAACAGTCCATGTTCCACCTATACCATAAATAACTCTGTGTTAAGGGAATCTCAACTGGAAAAAGATTTGGGGGTTCTGGTAGATAACAGACTTAGCTGTAGCCACGGCTAGAGCTAGCAAGATATTGTCTTGTATAAAGAGGGGAATAGATTCAAGAGAAAAAAAACATTATACTCCCTCTTTATAAGGCACTGGTAAGGTCTCATTTGGAATATGCGGTACAGTTTTGGAATCCCATATACAAAAGGGACATCTTGGAAATGGAAGCAGTTCAGAGAATGTCAACTAAAATAATAAAGGGAATGGAGAAGCTTGAATATGCAGGCAGATTAGACAAGTTAGGGCTGTTTACATTGGAGAAGCGACGTTTGCGTGGGGATATGATCACTTTATAAAAATATATTAATGGGCCATACAATAAACTCTCTGGTGCATTGTTCACTAATAGGTCATATCAGAGGACACGTGAACAACCTTTAAGATTGGAAGAAAAGAAGTTTCATCTTCAGGTTAGGAAAGGTTTCTTTACAGTGGGAATGGTGAAACTGTCTTCCAGCAGATGTAATGGCAATTTTATTGAATATCTTTAAAGGACATGTCCACCCCTTATTTCAACTTTTTATTTATTGTAGTACGTCCTCCCCCAGCCCCAACCACCATAATAGAATTTTGAGAAACTCCCCCAATCATTACTTACCTTCCCTCTCCCCTCCGCTGCACAGCCCGGCCTTCTGCTTGCATGGAACTGCAAGCAAGGGGCCGAACCATCAGCCGTGTCCCTGATTGACTGAGAGGCAGCCAATCACGGACGCAGCTGCCGGCTGCTCAGAATGCCAGGGGAGAGAGGGATGGTAAGTAAAGATCGGGGGACTTTCTGTGCAAAGACAGGCACAGGATGAGTCACTGAGGGATCCTACACTGCAGTTTCTTGGACTTTGGAGGGGCATAGCAGGAGAACCATTTGGAGCAGAGATGTCAGGTAAAGATTTTATTACACTAAAGTATAGGGTTCAATTTCAGTTTTGGGGATGGACATGCCCTTTATAAGTGGGCTAGATAAGTGTCTAAAACTAAAAAATATTGAGAATTACTGGTATTAATATATATACTGTAGTTCTGGTTGGTACGGGGATACTATATAATATTGAGAATTACTGCTATTAATACATATACTGTAGTTCTGGTTGGTACAGGGATACTTTATAATATTGAGAATTACTGGTATTAATACATATACTGTAGTTCTGGTTGGTACAGGGATACTATATAATATTGAGAATTACTGGTATTAATACATATACTGTAGTTCTGGTTGGTACGGGGATACTATATAATATTGAGAATTACTGATATTAATACATATACTGTAGTTCTGGTTGGTACAGGGATACTATATAATATTGAGAATTACTGGTATTAATACATATACTGTAGTTCTGGTTGGTACAGGGATACTATATAATATTGAGAATTACTAGTATTAATACATATACTGTAGTTCTGGTTGGTACAGGGATACTATAATACTATTGAGAATTACTGGTATTAATACATATACTGTAGTTCTGGTTGGTACAGGGATACTATATAATATTGAGAATTACTGGTATTAATACATATACTGTACTTCTGGTTGGTACAGGGATACTATATAATATTGAGAATTACTGGTATTAATACATATACTGTAGCTCTGGTTGATCCAGGGATACTATATAATATTGAGAATTACTGGTATTAATACATATACTGTAGCTCTGGTTGATCCAGGGATACTTTTCCATTTGTCAGTCAGGAAGGAATCCCCCCCCCCCCTTTTTTTTTTTAAATCTGTTTTCTTGTCTTCCTCTGGATCAATCACCTGTTAGGGCTAGGCCACACTTGCGTTATTTTACTGCGTTTGCTCATGCAATTGCGTTTTTTCCGAAAATAGGAATTGCGGCAACACTGCAAAACATGCGGTTTCAGGTGCAATGCGGTCGTACATCCGTTTGCGATATGCAATCACACTCAATCACCATTTTTATGCACAATCACATGCAATTTCAGATCTCTAAAGTAGAAATCGCATGCACAAACGCAACAGAATCTCGTGCGACTCCTTGTGTGGCCGTGCCCTTAGGTAGGGTTAAAAAGGAGGGTGAAAAGGTTGGACTTGATGGACACGTCTTTATTCATCCTCAATTACTATGTTATTATGTTAAATAAAGAGAGAAGGGTAGGCTAGGTTCGGGGGGGGGAATCATAAGTTCAGTTTTTGATAGATTAAGTTTAAGGTGGCGGTACACCATAAAGGAGGAAATAAAGAGCAGGCATTTAGAGATTTGAGATTAAACTTTAGTAGTTAGTGTGGGAGTGTACACGTAGATTTAGGTATCATATATACAATTGAAGATGGTATTTTATTGATTTTTTTGGTCCAAAAAAGTTCCAAAAACAATTCTGGCTCAAATGAGTTCGGAATGAAGTAAACCTTGGACCGGAAATCTACTGAGACTGAATAAAAAGTTGAAAATGTGGATTAAATGGGCCAAAAATGCTTCATTGTATCTCCAAAGACACAACTGTATAGTCAATAAAAAATATTTTACTATGCCCAATTTGACATGCTCAATATGAGGGAGGGGTTAATAGGTGAGTCACTGTGAGCTCCTTTCCATTAGTTTGTGTTAACAGGAAAGTCAGATATAGACTCCCTGCTCTGAGAAACAACATTAGACATTTTGCAGAGGCTGTCATGTAGAAAGCAACAAGAACAAAAGAAGTCATGCATCCTTTAAATAAACAAGGCTTTTCTGTATTTAACTTAGCCTATAGCTTTTTAGTTTCAGTGCTATAACTCGGTTTTTGGGATTGCTGGTGTTTTCTCTATTTTATTTCTGCTGGTAACATTTCCTGATGAGCCAAATCCTAATTTGGCACCAACTACATCAAAGTAAGTGTAGGTGAAATTATGGAGCATCAGAGTATAATGGGAAACGGGAAGTAAGACAACATCAATGATCGGATGGTTTTTTCAGGTATAAATAACCATTTTTAGTCAAAAGTGGGTAGTTTACCAGAGAGGTAAGTGAGAGCTTAAACTCTTTTAACTAAACTTAAAAATGTTAAATTGTTATATGAAAGCTTTCTCCCCAGAACACCTATACATTGTAAGATTCTTCTCTAGTAAGTTGCATTTAGTACAGTGCAACTCACAACCCATGTAGTCATTAAAGAGCCATGCCCCTTGACCCCAGTATTCACAGAGTATTTTCAATACAGATGTCTCCAAACCAATATGGAAGTCTCTAATAAGACACTTGTTAAGACACTAACAGCTTGTTAACCTGCAGTTTATTTACCAGTCAGTGTGAGTTGCTGGTATATAAACTGCAGGGTAACATGTAGCTTCTAAAGTCTTATCAGGGACTTTCATATTAGTGTGGCGACATTTGTACAAATTATTTTTTTATTATACTGTTCCTAGCAAAAGATAAAGCTTCTAAATGAACCTGGACTCTCCTCTTATGCAGTGGTGCTTCACCTGGTAAGGCACCAGTTTAAGAAACACAAAGTCTAGAATGTCACAAGTTCAAACCCCTAGACCATTTTTTTTGTTTCTGTTATGTTCCTAGCAAGAGATAAAGATTCTACATGTACTACTGTTTCTTATAGAATCTCTGTTAGGCTTACATCCATGCAAGCTAAGATTATTTTTCTTTATTATCTTAAAGGATTATATAATTGTTAGAATAGGAGAATTGAAATCCCTGTTCTGTGTCAGGGAGAGGAAGGGTCTCGGTGTTTTTATGTGATTAGCTGTCATCTTTCATTAAGCAAGGCTGCAACTACAGAAAATGTACTACAGAAAATGTGCATGTACAGCGACACTTAGCTGGGGGTTTATCCAGCTTAGGTAGAGCTTACCCCTAGTACCTACAGGTTACTTTTATAAATCCCCTACTATAGCAGTAGAGACAGGGACAGTTGAGAAACAACTTGTTGCATGCTTGTAAATGTGCTTTAAAGAATCGGGGGGGGTTGCCAGTTTTCAATAAAATAAAAACACTTATTCAGCAAATTAAGTATCTAATAGAATAGATCTAATAGAAATATATCGATCATGTTCAAAACAATTATTGTAAAAAAATGTTTACTTTCTAAAAATGTCCATTGTATGTATGATGTTTTACCATCATGCATTCCAACTTCATCCCCAATAGAATTCATTGCAACAATCTACTATAAATCCACATTAAATACTTGTAAGTCCCATACATTAAACATGTAATTTTCTTGTGACTGTCCTTTTTTGGTTTTATCATATCAATACCATATACAACATAGTTTTCAGTCAAAAGGATTACTTCAGGACCATATTATCATAGTCGCTTCAATAACTACACATCATTGATCTATGATGGAGCCTATAGAGCAGAAGGGTCTTCCATTTGCTTGCATGGTTTATAGAATCTGTTCTGACAAATGCATCATGACACAAAGAAAAAAAAAGGTGTCAAACTCACTCATTCCTGCATTACTTTGCATGGAAACTGTAAAAAATAAGAAAGATCATGACAATCTGTCATCCTCTACAAGTTACTAAACTGGAACTTCCAGACAGTAGCAGTTAAAGATATTGTAAATATAAAACAAAGAAGAAACATAGGACCACAAGTTTCCTATCCTTATGTACCATAGCCAAAATCGCATATCTTTGGAATTTGATTTGCAGTTTATTTATGTTGTATAATTGATGGATAGGAAAAACTAAACTAAATGTTAACATGTCATACTTAAAAGGTTCCCTATGTGAGTTCGTGTTTAAAACCTATTTTTACATTGTATTCCATTTCAACAAGCAAGCTACTTAACTCAATTTTAAAGTGACACATACTATAAATTTTGGATAATTCAGTTTTATCCCATTGTAATGTTAAAATGATTCATGTTTCTTTTTAATGCTTTTTGAAATAACAATTGAAAAAAAAAGAAGTTTTGTACAGCTTTATTTTTTTATTTTTTTTACACAGAGCTAGAATATCTACCCAAAATGTCTCTTGGCCACAGCTTTGTGTGTTTTTGGCTGAGTGAATAAGATTTCCTCATTCCTAATAATGAAATAATACATAATTGTCTAATTTTGCTATCTGAACATTCCTTTTAATAAAAAAATATAAACCTTGTTGAAACTGGCAAGGACATTTAAGTGATAATTACAATGATCATTGCAATCTAAGGCAACTGACATTGGATTATGTTTCTGACCCCACCTGTCTTAGATGAGGGAATATATCTTTCTTTACATCCATCATACTTATCTTTGGCAAAGATAAATTATCCTTTAGATCTCATTGGGTACGTTTTATTCTCATAAGCAATAAAATTCTTGAATGTCTTTTTTTTTAATAGTAGTGTTCTTTTGATATAGAGGGCAATGTGTCAGACTATAAATCATATATTAGTGACCATTCTAGATTAATCTGCAGTAGTCTTCTCATCCTATGTCAAATATGTAGTGTTTTGTTTAGTCTGTACCTACTAAAAATGAATTTATGATGTCATATGCAGTCATTGCAGGGCAAAACTTTTCCAAGATTCTTTGCGAAGAAAGTCAATTAGAAAGTTTTTTTCCCCTGTAATATTACAGACATCCCACCCTGCCCTTTCAGGCTTCCGGGCAGGGTGGGAAAGAGGGAGTAGTGAGGGGGCGTGATGTCACGTGGGGGCGGGGTGTGACGTCACACAGAGGGGGGGTAGCATTCCGGGGGCGTGGACCTCAAAAGGGGGCATGACTGAGGAAGACTGGAGTCTCCTCTCAGTCATGGGAGTTTGTGGTGGTCTTGCGGGATTGTGGGAGACCACCCCAGAATGAGGGAGAATCCCGGACAATGCGGGAGAGGTGGGATACCTGATATTAAGATGTTGGTACAGTCCATTTAAAAAGGCATTATTTCTTTTTTTACACATTATCAACATATATAAACCATGTTATGTACAGGATTAAGTCAAGATACAGCTCCCAGTTAATACATATTATGGATAAATAAAGACAATTTATTTATAAATTCACTATTTACTAAAACAACATAAAAAGTCACAGTAACAGCTATAGGAAATAAGGATTTTCTTTTGCTGCGAACGTCATTTTTGTGCATTTACATACATGAAATGTGTATTTATGCATATCTTCTGGTTCCAGATGGAGAATACTTCAAGGCAAATTAAGTCATGCTAGAGTACACTAATTACTGCTATACAATAGTGAACTCAAGAGCTCTACTTATTCTTTTTAAAGGCGATCTCTGAAGGAATTCAGTATAATCATGGTACAGGGGATTAACCACTTGCAATACACCCCATAGCATCTCCATTTATCCAGCATTATTACTGAATTTAAAGGCCGGAGCCTTACAGCGCACAATATATTTTGTCTCCCCATAGTTTGTGGTGGTGCAGATATTGGAGCTCCAATTTGGCTCTGTAACGTAAGCCTGAATGTTTTAAAAGACAGTAATAGCAACAACATATAAACAGATTGGGCTCCTGATTTCATTGCAGATGCCTAACCCGTTCACCTTTGTAAATATTAATGTGGATTTGCAGATAGAAATATTGTTATATGTTTCAGTAAATTAAAATGTGTAAATGAAATATATACAATATAGAACTACATAAAAATGGAAACGTATTCAAATCTTGGATTTTCTCACCCACAGTGTTTGGCTTAAAGTCCCTTTAAGTCTGCACCCACCCAAATGCATAGATAAGCCAAAGTAAGTTTGTAGAAGTTGGATTCGGGGTACAAAAGGCAAGAAGGCAGTTTATACTGCTTAGGCTTTAATTCCATGTTATCCGACATGTTTTGGGCCACATGGACCTCGACTGTTCGGTAATCCTTGAAAACACGATGGGAAACTCGAAAGTAGACTCCAATTGTATTTTCCAGGGTTATCAAACGTTCAAGGCTATTTTAGAAAATTATCGAAAATAGCCTTGAACATTCAATAATCTAAAATTTGTTCCGTTTTTGGATTTTCGCATCTTCAGGATTTTCCCGAGTTCTGGAAATCGGAAAACAGAACGAAACTGGTGAGTTCCGGCCATGTCTACATTACATATAAATGGCTGATGGTTTAGGAGACTTTAATTCTGCAAATTAAACTTCTACTCTGGGGTTCCATTGATATCCCTATTATAGGAATTCCTCAAAAACGCAAATGACAGAAAAAAAGGCTCTATTTCTTCTCTTGATCCATTCTTGCAATTTATTAAAGATTGCATATTTTCATACAAAAATCCTTTCTAAAACCTAAAATTCACAGATGTATTCAAAGCTTATACTTAAGTATATATGGAATAAGAGAACCCAAACAGCGCTACTCACAGAGGTGTGGAAAAGGTAAAATCCAAGATTTATTCACATCACTTTAAAAACATGGATACATGTTGCCAGTTCACCTGCCTGACGTGTTTCGTGGGCGTGTCCCACTTCATCAGAGGCCAGGTGTGGCTGGTCAGTTACAAGTAGTGATGGCCCAGTTCGTGGATCCGAACCCGAATCCGCGGTGGATTTAACTCGTTTGCGAACGGCGGATATCGCGGATTTTCCGGTTTTCTGAACCGCGATTTTGAAAATTTTCGAAATTACGAGGATTTCTCGTATTTTCGAAAATGCATGAAAACCCGTATTTTTGAAAATTTTAGAAATTACGAGGATTTCACGTATTTTCGAAAATGTATGAAAATACGTGTTTTCATGCATTTTCGAAATTTCGAGGATTTTACGTATTTTCAAAAATGCGGGAAAATACGTATTTTCGAATATCTCCGAAATTACCAGGATTTCTCGTATTTTCAAGGATTTTTTAATTTTACTGTGTTTTAACGGGTCCGCTCGCGGATTTTCGAATTTTTTTTGAAAATTCAAGGATCCTCGAGCGGACCGGATTTTGCGAAGTTCGAACATCTCCAGTTACAAGTATAAATAGGAGTGCTAAGTTCCCTCCTATTCAAAGGGTAAGTATAAAGTTAACACATAATACACTACATATATTAAAAACAACAGCCAACTCCAGCCAGAGAAATGTATCTGTTGAAGTCAAAGCAAATTAACAATTTGAATCATTATAATCCAAACCATAATAATATCTAATGAGACTGGTAGGAGACTATCCAACATATCAACAGAGTATATAATATATTGCACATGTAGGGACTGCCTCTCTGATCAATATACATCTGGAGAATATGGACACAGGATCCAATGAAAATCTAAATGATACAGATAAGCGTAATATTGCTACTTTATATGGCTTGCTAAATTGTAACAATGCAATGGAAAATGTGAATGTGACACATACTGACTTAAGTAACAAATCTAACTTTAACCCTGTTCAAAGTAAGAGTGTACACATTAAAATGTTTCAACAATCTGTGTATAATTATATGATGAGACTACGGTGTAAAGGTGATAATATTAAATACATACGTCAGGATAGAGATATGACAAAGGCCATGAAAAGTTTGTCGAACAACCATGATATAGTTATACGTCCCTCAGACAAGGGAGGGTCCATAGTGGTATTAGATACCAGCTATTATCACAAAGAGGCCGATAGAAAGTTGTCTGACAGAGATGCATATATTCGGTTGGACAAGGATCCAACCAAGGATTTTACCCTTAGCCTTTTTAATATTGTGGACCAAGGGTGGGAATTGGGGATTCTCAACCTGAAAGTAACTAACCCAGTACTCCCTATATTTCATATGTTTCCAAAGATACATAAAACATTGGAAAATGTCCAATGTAGACCAATAGTGTCAGGCATAGGATCTTTAAATGAACATGCAGCCGAATACATAGATAAATTGCTTATTCCCATGGTCATGATATTACCCTCATATATTAAAGACTCTACAGATATTATAAACAAGCTATGTGACATACATTGGGAGTGTGATTATAAATGGCTTACTATGGATGTAAGTGCCTTATACACCTCAATTAGACATGAAATGGGTATAAGAGCGGTAAGTTACTGACTCAATCATCATAACCTCTATCCTGCTCACACATTTACTCAATACCAACTACTTCCTATTTGATGGGACATTCTACACCCAGAGGAGGGGGGCAGCGATGGGCGCTAAATACGCTCCGTCGTATGCCAACCTCCTCATGGGATACTGGGAAGAGTTGTTTATCTTTACCCCAGAAAATATTTATCAACATCAAATGATTGCATACTACAGATATATTGATGATCTGATCCTTATCTGGAAAGGAGACATGCAAACAGTTGATGACTTTGTAAAATACTGTAATAACAATGAGTGGGGCCTAAACTTTACATATAACATTGATGTGGATACAATGGAATATCTGGATATCCAATTCTTTGTGGATAACAATGTGATCCACACTAATTTGTATCGTAAACCTATTACTAGGAATACACTGTTAAATGCCACCTCGAACCACCCTAAATCGACAATTAAAGCGATCCCATATGGACAATTCTTTTGTATAAGACATATGTGTTCCTCTTGGCAACTATTTCATGATAATTCCATGGAACTCTGGGACAGATTAATCGAGAGGGGGAATCGAGAGGGGGTATGAGACTAGTGCTATAAAACTGGCCTACGATTGAGCGGTACTAAAAAACCGCCATGACCTCCTAGTTCAGGGGCATAGAAACAAGAAGAGAGATCTGAATGGTTGGAGTAATGATAAGAATCAGGATACTCCGTTCCTTACATTTACATATGGCAATGACATGGTAACATCTGCCGCATAGTGAAAAAACATTGGCACTTACTTAGTCTCGACTCGGTCTTAAAGCACCATGTGGGAGACGCACCCAAGTTCTCATTTAGAAGAGGAAAAACTATAGCGGCCAGGGTCTCTCCTAGTTTATTTACCAGCAAAGATAAAGTTGGCTATCCTAGGTGCTCAAAAACCTGGTTAAATTGTTTGGGTAGTTATCCCTGTAATAGGTCCCCACTAAGGTGTTCAATAGCTTCCACACAAAAATAAGCTATGATGTAAAAATGTGTGCGAACTGTCGAACGCCTGGTATAGTATATCTAGCCACTTGTGTATGCGGGAAAAACTATCAGACCAGCATACAAGCGGATATCTGAACATATATATGCCCTTAATAGGGGAGATAAATCTTCTGCAATTGCGAAACACGTCTTGGAAGCCCATGATGGTATTTTCAACTTTAGTTTCACCATCATTGACAAGATTATGAATCAACCCAGAGGAGGGGATAGAAATAAGGGCCTTTTGCATTTAGAAGCCTATTGGATATTCCTACTCCGTACTATATACCCTGAAGGTCTTAATAGGGAATTGAACTGAATTGCTTTCTGGACATATAATAGTCACTTCACCTTTCACCATCCTATGTTAATAGGTGGTATAACAGAGATGAATGTATTCCATCTTTAGAGATAGGCCCTCTAGACTGGAGTTGCCTATACGTGGTTGGAGGGTTTTTCATTCGTGTGATTACAAACATGTATACTTATTCCTTTTTTACTAAGTAAGACAGTGTGCAGTGGACATGAAATTGTATGGGGCTCAGGAGTGTGCATTGATTATCTTTCCTATGTTTGTATGGGTGTCTTGACCAGATCGGTGACACTTCCTTATAATGCAGCTGTGAATTGACATATGTGGAGTGCTTCTCACAATCTTTGTGTTGTATGTATTTATTTTAAGCCTGGTCAAACCTCTAGGTGGCAATAGCACCTCCAACACGCCCCTTTAATGAGAGTTCCTATGTCTTTAAAATAAGCACTGGATGGCCTCCTCCCTTAATTAAACAAGCCAAAGGGCTGAGGAGTAGTGAGAGCCTGATGCATTGATCTGATATGCTAATATGAGATATGAAATAGCTTGCTAATCGTATGCTGTATGACTTTATAGCAAGCTGTGTATATATGGGAACAAAACAAGTATATTTCCTTTTAATTTTGTATCTACCTTTATACCTACCCCTGCATATATTATTGCTTTTTGTCCCATAATAATTCCGATGATATAAGTTCCGCTGATATAGGTCCATTTATATAAGGATTCTACATGTGCAATATATTATATACTCTATGGATATGTTGGATAGTCTCCTACCAGTCTCATTAGATATTATTATGGTTTGGATTATAATGATTCAAATTGTTAATTTGCTTTGACTTCAACAGATACATTTCTCTGGCTGGAGTTGGTTGTTGTTTTTAATATATGTAGTGTATTATGTGTTAACTGTATACTTACCCTTTGAATAGGAAGGAACTTAGCACTCCTATTTATACTTGTAACTGACCAGCCACACCTGGCCTCTGATAAAGTGGGACACGCCCACGAAACGCGTCAGGCAGGTGAACTGGCACCATGTATCCATGTTTTTAAAGTGATGTGAATAAATCTTGGATTTTACCTTTTCCACACCTCTGTGAGTAGCGCTGTTTTGTTCCTCTTACTCCACATATATGGACCCACACCCGCACTTGGGGGGTGTCCTTATTATACAGCACGCACCAGGAGGTGAGTTACGAGTGCTGCCCACACAGGTTTCCAGTGTGTTTGTTCAACTTATACTTAAGTAATATAAAACCACATTGATAATAATACATTTCAAGACTGGGAGCCTAAAAGTGGATAAAAAAGCAATATTTCCATCATAAAAAACAACCACTTGTAATAGGATTTCTAACAATAGTAATGTAATGATTCCTGCTAGTTAGTAAAAAATCTATTTACAGGCTAGAAAAATCCCCAAAGTGCATTCACGCAATCAATTCTAGATATGGTTTTGCCAACACTTTATAAATACAGATACGGTTTCCGAACAACGCAGCGTCTTGAACAACGCAGCGTCTTGGGCTTAATTCACACTAGGGTGTGTTTTGGTGCGATTTTATGCAGTGATATTGCACCAAAACCCATAGCCAATAGAAGTTATTGGTACCATTTACACTTGACAACTGCAATGGATGCCATTTGCGCAGGGGAACATTGCACTAAATCACAAGTGCTATGTTCCCCTGAATTAAAGGAATAGTTCACTGCAAACGTAAACTTTTCCTTCAATGTACTAATTGACGCCTGGGAGGTTAAGGAGCTATGTCCTACCTCCCGTTCTTCAATCAATATCTCAGGAGCCAGGGACAAAGGTAAGTAAATTTACCTTTTGCACAATCCACCGATGTAGAGCTAAAAATCTCAGACTGCTTCCTGGTTCTAATCCACTATAGCGCACATCCACTGTTCGAGTGAAATATTCCTTTAATGCACACACTAGTGTGACTGTAGCCTTAGTAATGTGTGGCAAAAATTAAATTGACCAACAGAAAAAGCTGCAAAAATACAGTAAAAATCTTTATCAGTGCTGCTTTATAAATATGCCCCTAAGTATCCATATATAAAGAATATATATTACTTACTCGTAATTATTATGTATTTCACAACTAACTTGTTGAACACAATTAAGTTGTAGCTGTTAATTACAAGCTACTCTCTGTAGTGCTCTCTAATGTTCTGTAATATCCTTCAGAGACCAGTGACCCTTTCTGACATTTTGAGGGTTGCTAGCAATATAACCAATGCAATAAATATTTAAATTAACTATGCTAAAAACCTTAAATACCTACTTGTAAATAAGTTTTTTTATTACTGTGTTGAGACAGGCATCAGGGAAGACAGTAGTCAACCATTGGCTGTGATCTCAGCAGTTACAGCCTTGATTGACTGAATGTAGGGAGGAGCCAACTTACACTGCCACAATTGGTAAATTAATTATTCTTAAATATTTGGTCAGTTATGTATCTAATAAATGTTGAATATATCAGTTGGGCTTAGGGACAGGTAACTGACAAGTGGAGATGTTCGAAACTGTAGAGTTTCGTTCCATTTTCGAATTTTCTAAATTTTCAGAAAGTTCGAAAATTCGAGTTTCAATTTTCGAAAATCGTCTACTTTTGATTTTTTTAAAAAAACGTCTACTTTTGATTTTCAAAAAAAGTCTACTTCAAGACACTCAGATTCAATTTGAAACTGGGTTCTACTCGAACCCACATTACATCTTTACTGACAAGTGACTCATTTTCTGAGTTAGAAAGAAGGTTAATGAATACGAATGTGTTGGCAATCAGAAATCAAGTTTGTTGACTTTTGTTTATAAACTCACATCTGCTAAATGACAGCTTTTTAGTGCAATAAAATTCTGAAGGAAAAAAACAAGATTAATAAAAACAAAGATTGGGAATGTTAATTAATTAGGCAGATATACAACCCACCCTTGATGGGATCATTTATTAATAATGAATGTTACCCAATTGCTCATTAATTAAACACCTGACCATTTGAAAATGCAATCTTAACATAATCAGATAATGTGGCTTCTACTGACTGCAGTTAGACAGATGTACAGCAATTTCATTTAAAAATGGTCTTATGGCAATGACTGCCAGCCAAATAACCCATACGGCTATTTACCATAAGGCCATATAATTTAATTATTACAGCATCATATGTTTCATAGGCAAAAGTATATTTAAAAAACGGTTGGTTTGTAGTTTAATGGCTACATAAAATGTTGCTTATGCTGCAAAGTTTTAAATTATTTCATATGATAATAATAGCACAGAATGTCTTATTTAATAGAATATGCATGCAAATGTAATTTTACAAGCATATCATCAGCTACAGGGAGTCCTGCTCTTTTAATTAAAGTTATGTTATGTCAGAACAGCAATTTTTTTTATTATAAGGAGAAGTTTATTGGAGCTGTATACTGTATAATTCAATGTTTTAATACACAATTAAGAAAGAGCCTCATTGTAAATAGAACCTTTAACATTTTCATTAGATTTATAATTTATAGTTTTATGCTCTACTGTATTCTGAAAAGATAAATATGCAATTGTAAAACAGCCTCAGGTATTCTGTCCATGTACCCAAATCTAAATATATTTCTAAATGGGCCTACTGTAATCTGACTGCCATGGCCAATCCAATATTACAAAGATATTCATTGTGTAGGGGACTTTGATGTTCACTGCTAAAGATAATGAAAGTTATGTTTTATTTTATGGCTGAACATTTTCATCTACTTCTTATGAGAAAATAAAATGTTTGAACATTAGCATTGAATAGATCCTTAAATGAATCTATGAGCATGCAGCCCTTTACATAAGGGGTTCCCAACCTGAGCCAAGCTGGGGGCTGCACTTGTGGCCCCCCATGCAATGACCACACCACAAGTCTAGCCCCCCTGCCCTGGAACACCCATGCCACACCCTTGCCCCACCCACTCACTGGTCCACCAAAAAAATAATGTCCCTGCTAATATGGCCTCCAGCCTGAGGCTGTTGAACACCCTTGCTTTATATGCTATTTATAGTTGTGATATTGCAGAATGTTACCTAGGGTTTACCACCACTTACTTTTAAACAAGAACTCATATAAAATCAGCATGCAGAAAGGCTTGTCAGTATTAACAAATAGAATTATATTAGATAGAGTCGAAGCCCCCAAACCCTTGTTTTGCAATACTAACCTTTCTTCCCAGTGCTTCTGAGTCAGTCAAAAGAGGCGACAGAACAGCAAGGGATTGGAAGACTTAAAGGTAAGGTATCTGGTCTTGACTGACAGCTGCAACATGGAAGTGTTGTATAGAGATTTAGCAACAAGTATTAAGAGAATGGGGTTTGTGGGGGTACTTAGACTATGCATAATATTTTTTGGAGGGGGTGAACTTGGCATCAGTGCAACTTTACAACATGGCCTAAATGAACTGGTACTTAGCCTTGTGGTACGTAGAGTTTATATGTGTTCCATATTAAAGGGAAAATGTGGCAAACCACCTACTTTAACATCAAAACAGTGGGTGACAAGTATACCTGCCACTATACTCCTTATTGCTCCAGTTATCATAAGGTAGCTAAATATCTTCTAGTGCTAATCAAGAAATCCATATATTTTCTGCATTTAACACATTTCCAAAGTGATTATTGAATATTGTTTATTTTGGTATGTTTACAGTGCTCTTAATTTCAACAATGAAACAAAGAAAGATTTTCATATCATTGCAATGTAAGGGTTTCAGGGGGTATCCCGTTATCATTGCATACTAGACAATTCCCAGACAGTAACTAAATATAGATAAACAGTGGCCCACAGGGTTACAGGGGAATCCCCCGGTGGGCCCACAGCCCATTCACCAAACAGAGAAAACTGCTACAATTAAAATATAAAGCCAAAGGGAGAGTAAAATAGATATTTAAATGAGTGATAGTAGATATGAAATATTAGGTGGGCCCCTAAACTTTACCTGGTTGGTCTCAGATATACTGGTGGGCCACAACATTCAAGTTCGAAACTGTTGATAACCAATATGAATAAACATTTCATGATTACTGGTTTGGCAGGACGTATCGAAACCAATTGAAGAGTGACCACAATTTCCGACTTTTCAACAATGATATTCTACTAATTGACCACATTTTTCAATGGGATTTTTGGTGATTAGGTAATTGAAACCAGGTTTGAAACTGGGACTCATCTATATTCACAGGGCCTGAATCTTTAAAAAATCCTTAAGTAAGGTTATAGACAAAATGGTGCTAATTTTGCCCCAACCAATCAGATCTTAGTTAACATTTGAAAGCTAACATCTGATTGGTTGGGGCAAAATTAGAACCATTTTAATGATAAGAACTTTTATGGAATCTCCCTGTTATAGATTTGCTTATTTGCTTATTTAAAATACACAGCAAGCTAAGAAAATGCTGTTATTTTTTTTATTTTATTTTTATAATCTTTGAAACATTGAAACCAATGACTTTTCAGTATTTTCTTCACTGAACATCAGGGTCCATGTACCCACCTTTTTATCTTTCCAGACATTACTTATTTATTTTGCTTGCATATTTTTTTTATTAACAACAAAGTAATTAAGAGCAATAACACATTGACAGGTTGATTCCCTGCTGTAAAATGACACACATAATTCTTGAGAGTTGTTGAAAAAAATGTAATTTTGTTAAGGAATGAAAGAACATCCAACATGTAATTAATTCCTATCATGACTAGAAACACACCCGATACCTAGCAAAAGCTCTGCACAGATAAAGTTCCTGCTGTGTGAATGGTAAAAGGATGAGCAGTAAATATTGATCTTACAGAAGTGTAGCTCTCGTTCCCTTCAGTCTAACACTGACTGCTGTTACTAAGAACAATAAGAGCAAAACAATAATACAAAAAAAAAATACAAATTTGCTGACAGTTAAAGGCAGGGGCCACACTACACAGCATAGTAGAGGACTGGAAACGCGAATGCAATCGAGCTAGTGCACATTGTCGTGCATGTTCGTAGTGCATGCGATTGTGCAAAAATGCAGATCACAGTGCAAGGCATAGCAGCGCATCTAGTGTGGCCACACCAATTGGTCAACATTAATGTGCACTTTTTAAAAAGTTCTGTTCAAATTTATTGTTTGGAGAAAGTTTTGTACATTGTCTGTTCATTAAAAAAAATATATCTCCTGCCTGGCTTAATGGCCAGGTAAAATAGGAAATGGAAAAAAAGAAAAAGGATTTTAAAATTTTGAAATCAGAGGGAACCAAACAGGCATACACGGAGTATTAAAGCTGTAATAAGGAGTGCCAGAAAGCAAGTAAACTACTGTAGCTAAAATAGAAAATGAAATATGGATAGAAGAACAAAGCAAGTTTAACCCAAAAATGCTTTTTAAACATATCAATAGTAAAAAGCTGAGAACTGAGAATTTGGGACCATTAAATAATGGGGCTGAGGATGGTTATAGAGGATGCCGAAAAGGCTAATGTGCTAAACCATTTTTTCCCCTCGATATTCACTATAGAGAATCCTAGTCCTTATAGTAGTACAGAATTGTAGCTCGATTGCATTCGCGTTTCCAGTCCTCTACTATGCTCTGTAGTGTGGCCCCTGCCTTTAACTGTCAGCAAATTTGTATTTTTTTCCTTATAGTAGTGACTGTAATAATATGAAGGGTATAAATGAGGAATATTCACTGTGGCTGACAGGTTATAGTATGGAAATAATTAAACAAAGTTAAAGGGTATGTCTACCCTTAATTAACATTTTTAGTATATAATAGTAAATGTGCCCCCAGCCCCAACCGCTATAATAATTTTCTTAGTAAGTCCCCAGATAGTTACTTACCATGCCTCGCACCTTTGTCGCACTGCCCCGGCCCTCTGCTTGCACGGAAATGCAAGGAGGGGGCCGGACCGGAAGATGCGTCTGTGATTGGCTGCGAGGCAGCCAATCATGGACACAGCTGCCGGCTTCTCAATGCGGCGAAGGAGCGAGGCATGGTAATTAACTCTGGGGACTTTCTAAGAAAATTATTATAGCGGTTGGGGCTGGGACACATTTACTATATATACAAGGGATTTATGCTAGGGGAGGGAGACCAGAGCGGGTGGGAGAGGGAGGGGGAGAAGTGCTGCACTGCACATGGCAAAATTCTCCCAGAGGCGAGACAGGAGGCAGAGTTATATATGGACTCTGCTCTCCTCCTGGTGGCCACTTTTTTGGACGGGGGGGGGGAGTTCTTGAGAACCACTTGGAGCTGGGATGTAAGGCAAGGATTTTATTGCACTACATATTGGGGCCAGTAGTGGTGATGTGCCGCTGGATTGGAAAAAACCCAACGTAATACCAATATTCAAAAAAGGTAATTGTTCCCAACCTGGTAATTATAGACCTGTAAGCCTAACATCAGTGGTAGGGAAGGTGCTGGAAACTTTGTTACAGAATCATATCCTTGACTTTGTCTCCAGAACTGATCTTATTAGTAGTAGCTAGTGATGGCCCAGTTCGCAGATCCGAACCAGGATCCCCGGCGGATTTACCTCGTTCGCGAACGACGGATATCGCAGATTTTCTGGTTTTCCACCTTCCGAACTTTTCTGAACCGCATTTTTCGAAAATTTTCTAAATTACGAGGATTTCTTGTATTTTCGAAAATACGTGTTTTCGAAAAATTTTAAAATTACGAGGATTTAAGAGGGGAATAGATTCAAGAGAGAAAAGTATTATTCTCACTCTTAACTAGAGATGTCCAAACTTCGCAAAATCCGGTCCGCTCGAGGATCCGCGAATTTTCGAAAAAATTAGAAGAATTGAAATTCCGCGAGCGGACCCATTAAAATGAAAAAATCTTCGAAAATACGAGGATTCTTTGAAAATACGAGGGTTCTTCAAAAAAACGTATTTTCCCGCATTTTCGAAAATACGAGAAATCCTCGGATCCGCGAACTGGGCCATCACTACTCTTCACAAAGCACTAGTAAGGCCTCATATACAAAAGGGACATCTTGGAAATGGAAGCAGTTCAGAGAAAGGAAACTAAAATAATAAAGGGAATGGAGGGGCTTGACTATGTAGGCAGATTAGACAAGTTAGGGCTGTTTACATTAGAGAAGCGACATTTGCGTGGGAATATAATCACTTTATACAAAAATATTAAAATACATACAGTAAACTCTCTGGTGCATTGTTTACTAATCGGTCATATCAGAGTACATGTGAACATCCTTTAAGATTGGAAGAAATTAATTTTCATCTTCAGGTTACGAAAGGTTTCTTTACAATGAGAACAGTGAAACTGTGGAAATGTCTTCCGATGTGGTAATGGCAAGTTCACTGAGTAGCTTTAAAAGTGGGCTAGATAAGTTTCTAAAACTAAAAAATTATGGAGAATTACTGGTATTAATTAGAGATGAGATCCAGGTCCAACTCGGACCTGGATCCGATGCGGAATACTTAGATTCCAAAATCCAAATGTTCCGTCCAAAACCAGATCGATTGTTCGGATTTCAGAGCACGTTTTTTATCGAACGTTCAAGCTCCAGAGGAAGGCAAAAAAAAAAACAGCTAAAAAAGGGGTAGGGGGTAGGGGGATTCTTTCCTGACTCCAAATGGAAAAGTATCCCTGGATCAACCAGAGCTACTGTATATGTATTAATACTAGAGATGGCCGAAACTGTCGGGTTTCATTTTGTTTTCGGGTTTTTGGAGCACATTTTCAATTTTTATCAAACGTTCAAGCTTTTTTTGAAAATTCTCAAAAATAGTGTTGAACATTTGATAATCCTAGAAAATATGGTCGGAAACTAGAAAATAGTTTCCAATCGTATTTTAGAGGATTATCGAACTTTCAAGGCTATTTTTGCGAATTTTTGAAAATAGCTCAAACGTTGAATAAAAAAAAGGAGGGTAAAAAAGTTGGATTGATGGACGTATGTCTTTTTTCAACCTCAATAACTATGTTACTATATATTAGGTCCCTATTAGATGGTTGCAATAAATGTACACAAGTTCCCTGCTTTCTTATTTCGGTTACTTTATGCAAAGAGAAAGATCACTTTATAAACAGATTGCGCTTTCCTAACAGAAGGCCAATGCAAAAACATTTACTGTAAAAGTCTCTTCATCCTGAAGAAAACATCCTGAAGAAACACAAAGGTCAGTCTAAGATTCTGACCCTTTCCCCAGTATTTCTGTAGACTGCTGTTAGGTGCCTCATTAACATTCTGAATGTGATGCATTGAACAACACATTTTAGAAGTATGTTTCATTGATACGGCACCAAGCTTGTTATCAATCCCTGTTTTCCATGCGTGCATACTCTTGCCTTTCATTTCTATCCATATTCCAGATATTATATATTTGCTTTTGACTTGATAGCTCTCGGTGTGATACAATAACTCATGCTGTGTACAAGATAATACATAAAAAGAATCTCACAATGATGTGTTTAGATGAATAAACAAAGATACTCCGTATTTATGATTCTATTTAGTAACTAAATTTATTTTTTAAATACTTTAAAATACTTGAAAACTTTACATTCCAGTGTAAAAACTATAGGATTATTTTTTTCTCCATCCATATGTTTTAAATAATGTAAATGTATAATGGCCAAGGCTTCATACTACTGTATCAAAACTATTTTTTAGATTCAGTGAAAAATAAAAGTTTAAAAAAAAAAAAAAATCCCTATGGATATAGGGCCATATTTATAAAGAGTTACTGTCAATTAAGACCGATAGTTATCTTTTTCATGATCGGAAAAAATACTGCTTGTGTCTGTATTGTTTTCGAACAATGTGTTACTTTCCAGCCGTGGCAAAAATCTTCTGCTGCAGTCGTAAAGGCCAATAATGGACAGAATTTTGACTTTGCATGGTATTGGCTTAATAATATAAAAATCATATTGGACTTTGCGAACATAGTGAAGATTTTACTGATAGTGATCCTTTACAAACACAGCTCTAACTTCTATATGAAAAATTAGCTTTTAAAAATAAAACAGGCTAGTATCCTGTGTCATTAGTGACACCATTCTCCCCCCAATAAAACAATAGGTGCTGCATCATAATAAGTATAATTATTACTATTTAAGCAATTTCACTGCAAATCAGGTGGCATGGAGATTGGAGAGCAAGAAGTAAAAAAGAGTGATATGGTTTTTTTTAGTTAGGATGAAACTACAGTGGATCCCTAACTGCTGTGACTGGTCTAGTAGTAAGAGGGGAAACATTTTTCATTAGACTGAAAAATTATATTATACAAAATTTGCAAGAAATATGCCGATTAACGAACTTTCGGAAGGGGAAGGCTGATCATTCAAGACCAAATAACGAAACTTTTTTTTTTTTGCAAAATCACCAATACCGGATGAATGGGCAAACAGACCATCAGTGAGCAACAATACTCATAGTTTTTTCAATTCTTAGTCATCATTTTACAATACTTTACAAAGATTTAAGCCATAGTGGAACAGTAAAAATTCTAAATTTTTCACAAGCCAGTGAGAGGACTTTAGCAATCTACTATGTTTCACTGGAGTCCACTGTTTCTATGGGTGTTTTCTGATAAATTTATGAAACACAGAGAACATTATGGTAAATCTCTTTTATTGGAACATCAGTAATTCCTCCTTTATCCTACAGTACTGTATATGGAAATCATTTCCTCAATTTATATTGCACCCATGCATTTCTCTTGAACATTTCAGTTTTGAAAGCTGAGATATTTCTTCTGTAGCTTCATAACCAGATATTCTATAGTATTTACCATGTCTCTCATTTATTTTGGAAGATTAGATGCCCATTTTCATTCTTTTTTAATTTAGTTTAAGTTTATTATTGTCTTTTTATTGACATGGTATTAAAAGAATAAGGAGGCAACTCTAATTTGAGTTTCTGTATTTTTGTATTGGATAAATGTTACTGTATGTATCATATTATCAAAGCTTTTTTAGAGCAGTTCAGAGAAGGGAAACTAAATTAATAAGGGGAATGGAGGGGCTTAAATATTAAGGCAGATTAGACAAGTTAAGGCTGTTTACATTGGAGAAGGAACGTTTGCGTGGGGATAAGATAACCGTATACAAATATATTAATGGGCCATACAATAAACTCTCTGGTGCATTGTTCACTAAAGTAAGTTCATTAAATGGCTTTAAAAATGTCCTGGATAAGTTTCTAAAACTAAAAAATATTGAGAATTACTGGTATTCATACATATACTGTAGATATGGTTGATCCAGGGATACTATATAATATTGATAATTACTGGTATTCATACATATACTGTAGATATGGTTGATCCAGGGATACTATATAATATTGAGAATTACTGGTATTAATACATATACTGTAGTTCTGGTTGGTACAGGGATACTATATAATATTGAGAAATACTGTTATTAATACATATACTGTAGTTCTGGTTGGTACAGGGATACTATATAATATTGAGAATTACTGGTATTAATACATATACTGTAGTTCTGGTTGGTACAGGGATACTATATAACATTGAGAATTACTGGTATTAATACATATACTGTAGATATGGTTGATCCAGGGATACTATATAATATTGAGAATTACTGGTATTCATACATATACTGTAGATATGGTTGATCCAGGGATACTATATAATATTGAGAATTACTGGTATTAATACATATACTGTAGATATGGTTGATCCAGGGATACTTTCTGACTGCCGTTTGGAGTCAGGAATCCCCCCCCCCCCCCCCCCCCCCCTCCTTTTTTTTTTTTTTTTTTTTTTTTTGCCTTCCTCTGAATCAAAAAAAGTGAATAGGTTGGACTTGATGGACGTATGTCTTTATTCAACCTCAATTACTTCCAAATAGATCTGCAGTTAATGGTCAATGATTTGTATTTCAACCAGGGGAGCACAGTGAAACTTTGGAGAGCATTTTCTAAAGGTTTATAAGCTTTCTCTGCACTATTGGAAACCAATAACCATTATTGGATATTGTTATGAAAATCATTTAAATGCTGATATAGGGTCAGTAAGTAGGAGTGCCCCTCTCACCCATAAGGAGCAATGGCAAGAGGGGCAGCACCAGGGGCATTTTCTTTCAGCTGCTGTTCCTCCTTGAAGTGCCACTGTCTGTAAGTAAAATGGTTTCAGGGTTTGAGAGGGTTTCCTACAGAATTTAAAACCTCTTTTCGGCACTGGACTTGATCTTTAAGGAAAAACCCTAAAGTCTGCTTAATGGCCGTCAAAATTTATGGTGCTGGATTTCTGCCTTTTCTTCCCCCAAAAAATTTAAATTTGATTCTCCTTTGAAATTTTACTGAAAGGAAACTACATTTCCAACTGAAATTGGGGTTGATAAATAAGTGATGATAATTAGTTTTTTAGTTTTTCCTTATTATTGGTTCTTAAATAGGCAAATGTAGGTTTTTTTGCATTCTGAAAACCCAAGTAAATCCTGTTGAATTGTCATTAAGGTATTTCAACCTAAATTGAATGGTATTACAACCTAAAATGTGTATATGTAAAGGGCATGTTTACCCCCTTTATAAACTTTTAAGCATACACATGATTTTGCAATCATGCTATAATCTTGATATTTCTGTTTATGTTAAATAACCAGATTAAAATATTTTCCTTCTTACAAAAGTTTTCTAATATGAGTCACCGAGTATTTATTTATTTATTTTACATTGTGATATTTTTTAAATAAAAGATATTAAATAAGGGTTGCTACCAAAATAATTAAATGCATTAACTATGTAACCATTAGTGTCAAAGTAATCTCAAGCAAGTGTCACTTCTGAACTCTGCTTTAATTAGTGACTTTTCTCAATATGACATATTTCTTTGATGAGAGGTACCAATTATATTAAAAGGAGTTGTTCGTGTGCATAATTAAAGTATTAGCATAAATACAGTGCGGCTGATCTAAAAATTCTTTGGTAAAAAATCCTAAAGAAAATAAATCACAAATATATTTAATAGAGAAGCTTTCCCCCATCGCGGCCCCACAAAGCTAATATTTATCATCAAAATAGAAATAATTCTTAGTTAGAATCATTTCTAATGATTTCAAAAAGAAGTTGACCTCATCCTCTTTATATTGTCCTCCATGTTCCAATAATATTTGGGTAGCCCTGAGCCCTTCCAAACGAAGGATTGAGGTGTAAAGAATGTCCCTAGTGTCCCGAATATAAGATTTAGTGCCCTGCACCAAAAGTGCCAGAACACGAACCAAAAGGACTGCAAGGGGTGAGAAGAGGGAATCCACCCTGGACACTATTAGATGTCCGGGTGGTGCCTGAAGATTTTCAGGAATCTTCGGTAGAGTGTACAGCTTGGGGACCCTATGGTGGGAAACTACTAGAAAATCTCCCAGTTCCCCAGTAATAGTCCCCCGCTCAACACACTCCCCAAATAATTCCTTTAAACAGCTCAAAAAATCTGTTGTGGGGTCTCCACTCAACAAGCTATAAACCCCTACCTCACTCAATTGGGATAAAATGTTGTGCTTATAATATGACATATCCATTATCACGATAGCACTTCCCTAAAACACACGTCTAAAAACCCACGTTAACCCTACAAAAATTTCGGGTTAACGTGGGTTTTAGATGGAATTTAGAGCACAGCGCCGTTTCCAATTTTTTGGGAAACAGCGAAGTGCTAACGATCCAAAACCTCTGTCGTTAAGGTTTGCGCTACCTCGTAGCGCGAAACTTAACGTTAAAGGTTTAGGAGCATTAAGGTCGCGCTCCTTACCTTAGCCCGATCCCGTGATGCAATAACTGACATAATCTCGATCGGGCTAAGGTAAGTTACGTGAGCGCAGATTGTGTCAGATTGTACTCTTTTCACATAAGTCTCAACAGCTGGGTAAGTTGTTGGGGGTACATTTTTACTCTTTTTACAGAGATGGCAGGAACGTTTACTTGTGATACTAAATTTGCAGTATATGCTATAATATGCCCATGCGACAAAATTTACACAGGGGAGACTACCCAAAAGGTCAAGTCGAGGTTTGGCCAACATAAGTTGTCGGTTAATCTTAAGCATCTGCACTTGCCTGTACCAAAGCACTGCCAAGAAAACAATCATGGTGCGGATGAACTTAGATATATGGTGTTAGAAAATATCCCCAATGACTATCAAGGGGATAGACATTTACAGTTGAAGCAAAGGGAGACCTGGTGGATCAGGAGACTAGGGTCACTGACACCAAATGGAATGAACAGGGACTACAACCTGTATCTCTACTTATAATTCTTAGATGATTTCATTTTACCACATGTAGCTCACACACATTTGTAATAACTCCATGGATATTTAATCCTTATAATAAATTGGGAAAAGAAATGAAATATTATAAATTAAAATAATAAACAGTGTATAATTAAGATGTATGTATATGTAAATTATTATAGTATGCTTAGTATATTTGTGATGTCATTTCCCCTGTGGGAGGGGTTATCCCTTTAAAAGGGAATGCAATTAGATGTTCTAATCACCTGCTTACAACTTTGAAACGTCATGCTGTTTGTAAGCATGTAATAAATATATTATTCACTTTCTAAATATATTATATGGTGTGGCTCGTTTGTTACCTCTGTGTTTAAGAGGGATGTCGGAGTCCTTTGGAGATACACGCCGAATATATCCTTTCGCTGCTGTAACCTATGGAAAAGATATATACTGTATATATATATATATATATATATATATATACATACACGTCCCCATGTGTTTACTGTTTGCACACACACACACACACACATATATATATATATAATATTAGGTATTGCAGAGCACTCCTGAGAATTTCTTTTAAAACATAACTTTTATTAAGAATGTAATCCATATCAATGCATTTCGACCCCAACTAGATAGTTATCAGGATATAAAAACGTCATTTCCCCACAATTTTTTAAACCAATAAAATCCCACCCTGTTCACACCCCCAAACACTCCCCTGTACACACCCACTTAAGAAGGTGTGTGAGGAGAACAGAAAAGGAACTCCCACAATAATAAAAACATATATATTAGTACTTCATCATATATACAAATTTACATAGGGATGTTACATATTTTCAAAGAAATTCTAGTAAAAGGTAAAAGTAAATTACCTAAGTTAGATGATTAAATACATCCCTGTGATTCTAGAAGAAACTGGAGAAGGATAACTGCTTATTCAGACCGCAGGGAGAGTATCTAGTTGGCGTATCCAACGTGTCTCCCTTTGCAGTAAAAAGTCTGTTCCGATCTATACCTACTCTGTCTTGAACTACCTCTATAGCCATCCATCTCAGGTTATTTAGTTGATGTTGTGCCTGTTAAAAAAATGTTGAGTAACCAACTGTTCGCCTAACTGGCATGTCGGTTTATCAAAGCCCAGTGGTATTGTCTTTAATCGCATTCCTGATAGCCAACCTACCATTGGCCATACACTTACGGACCGTGGTGCTCGTTTTCCCTACATGGGTAGGTGATAAAATATACTTTGTAGTTAGAGGTGCCTGGGAACATGAAACTTTTTTTGTTTAATAAAAGTTTTTTTTACACAGCATCAGTTCTGTGCAATTGTACGCTACACTATACAACCTCTTATACAGGTGATAAAATATACTACATGGGTACTAAGACACAAGATTATACAATCCCTCATTTTTAGTCTTACCCAGCCGTGGGGACGAGGAAAGTCAGAGCTTACTATAATAGATTGACAAGTTTAGCACCCTGGTTTATTGGATGGGAGCCAATTTTTAAGTGATGCTTTTTTGGACTCTATGTCGGTTTGTACTAAGAGGTTATGCAAATTCTTACCCCTTCTGGTGGCAAAAACTGGTTTCATTTGGCTAAATGGAAGATTCTTCTCAGAGCTGAACATTCCCCAATGTTGTCTGACACTGTTTTTGATATTATTAGACAAGTGGGAAGATTGCATTACATATGGGACTGAATTGGTATTATCCTGGTAGTGGCCATAGCCAGCCTGGTAATTTGATTATTAATCGCCCTATTCCTTTGGGCTAAAATATCATTAAGGTGATATCCCCATTTCAGAAATGTTTGGGTCATTTCATCGAATTGTATGGTACATTTCATTTGGTCAGTGTTATTCCGCAAGAAGGAACTGGGAATACATGACCCCTTCTTTTGCGGCCAAGGGTGATAACTACCAGCATGAAGGATCGTGTAAGGATCAGTACTCTTTTTAAACAGTTTGGTCCCTAACTGGCCATTGGTCTTAAAGATCTGTAGATCCAAGAAATTGATTGTTTATGGGCTGTCATTGTCAATTTTATGGGGGAATCAAGATCATTCAAAAATTAAATAAACTCATTACATTCAGTTATGGTGTCCCTCCATATGATGAACAGATCATCAATATATCGTTTATATAATATAATTTTATCACCATATCTGGTGTAAATGTACTTTCTTTCGAATGCTTCCATATACAGGTTGGCAAAGGATGGGCCCACATTGGTACCCATCACCATGCCAGCCTGTTGTTGAAAGAACATACAGTATTACCAAACCAAAAGTAGTACTTCCCAATACTAGGTTAAGCAACTCTATGATGAATTCAACCCATGGTCTGCTAGTGTCTACCAGTCTGAGAGCCTCTCTGCAAATGTTGATGCCCTCCTCCTGAGGGATAACGATGTACAAACTTTGGACATCGCATGTGACTAAAATGGCACCTTCTTCCGGTACTACAAGAACATCCAAGATGGATATAAGTTCACCGCTATCCCTCAGGTATGAAGACGTCCCAACGTTAATGGGCTGAAACGTGTAGGTTTAGCAGACCTACGATCTTCTTTCTATAAAGATTTTCTAAAGTCCAAAGTGTGCTCTGTATCCTTTACCATTACATTAATTCCTTACTGGAGCACCCAGGCATATACTGTTGGAACAGAGTGCGAGGGATCCATTTACCTAGTTTATATATATATGTATAAGTGTGCACTCTCATTCACGTCTTCATGCCCAGGGCGACCAACATGAGAAAATACAAGATAACATCAGCAAAAAATTGGTGCACTCCAGGGACTTCTGTAAATAAACTTTATTGGGTAAAAAAAAATATTTAGCTGATGTTTCGGTCGTGTCTCTATGACCTTTACAAAGCTATGAACAAAATACACAAAAGAATTTACCCAATAAAGGTTATATACAGAAGTCCCTGGAGTGCACCAATCTTTTGCCCATGTTATCTTAATAATAATAAGGGCAGTGATATTGAACCTTGGCACTCCAGATGTTTAGTAACTACAACTCCAAGTTGAGGTTTCCAAAAACCTGGAATGCCAAGGAAAGGGGGCTACTGGATACTGCAATCATTGCATTAAGACTATTTGTTTTAATTTTCTCATCACTTTTACTAATTACTGGTTTGGAGAGTTTTCAGTAGTGGTTATAATTTCTACCATAGCTTTATCTGTTGTATTCAATTAGATCAACTGGACTTGAAGTTTAGTTCTTGAAGACGTTTCGCTAGTCATCCGACTGGCTTTCTCAATTCAGAATGACTTGTACAAGAATCTGTGGCAATTATGTACCCTGGAAAATCCCAATTAGCATATCACAGCCAGGTGTTAAGGGTGTGATTAGATAGTGGCTAAGAGGTGTTATAGGAACGCCCAGAGTAAGGTGTTAAAACAGCATTGTACATGGCAGACAGTTGGTGTCGAACCCCCCCACCTCTATTTAGGCTTGGTTTCTTTATTTTCACATAAATGGCCTCCTTAACACCTCTCTTGAACCAGTCACGTTCCTTCGCCAGTATGTTAACATTACAATCTTCAAAGGTATGTCCTTTATCCTTAAGATGCAGATACACGGCTGAGTCCTGACCCGAGGAATTGGCTCTTCTGAGCTGGGCCATACGTTGATGCAGTTGCTGTTTGGTCTCCCCCACATACAAATCAGAGCATTCTTCACTGCACTGCACTGCATATATGATGTCGCCTTTCTTGTGTTTAGGTATTGGGTCTTTCGGATGTACCAATTGCTGCCTCAGTGTGTTGTTCGGTTTAAAGCAGACAGGGATACGATGTTTTTTGAAAATTCTTCTTAATTTCTCGGAGACCCCTGCTACATATGGGATGACCATGTTCTTCCTCCTGTCTTGCTTTTCCCCTTCACTGTTGGTATTCGTGTTCTTTTCTTTCCTTCTACTTCTTTTGACAAAGGCCCAGTCTGGATATCCACAAGTTTTAAGGGCTCCTCTGAGATGTTTCATTTCTTTAGCCTTCGCCTCTGTGCTAGTGGGGATGTTCTCGGCTCTGTGTTGCAGGGTTCTGATGACACCCAGCTTGTGATCTAAAGGGTGGTGGGAGTCAAACATCAAATACTGATCTGTGTGTGTTGGTTTTCTGTAAACCTCTACTTCCAGTTTACCATTTTCCTTAACTTCTACCAAGCAGTCCAAGAAAGCCAGTTTGTTGTTTTGTACCTCCTCTCCTCTTTCCTCCGGCGAACTGAGCTGCCGGCAGCCGCGTCTGTGATTGGCTGCCGCTCAGCCAATCACAGACGCGGCTGCCGGTCCCGCCCCTCTGCTTGCATTTCCTTGCAAGCAGAGGGCCGGGAGCGCGGTGGAGGATCGAGGGGAGGTAAGTAGAGTTTGGGGGGCTTTCTAAAAAAAAAATTATAGCGGTTGGGGCTGGGAGCCCAGGGGGGACCATATATTAAAAAATTTTTTTCAGGGTGGACATAGCCTTTAAAGTCAATGGGAGAGTGAAAAAGTCGGGATGATTTACAGCTAAACTAACAATGGTAACTGACTGTAAATGGCTATGGCACCTGGGAAATGGTCTGGGGAACATGTCACTATCACCAAAACTTGTTAAAACGCTTCTTAAACATGAGCGGGCAATTGTCAGGTTTTGCGCAAGCTACATTCAAGGGTTAGGGCCAATTCAAGGGTAACCGAACTATACTTTCGAAAGTTAGCGAAAATAGAACCATAAATTCGAGGGTTACCGAAAACGAACAATACTTTTGAGGGTTACCGAAAATGAATGATACTTTCGAGGGTTAGCAAACGATACATTCAAGGGTTACCAAAAACAGTCCATACATTCGAGGGTTACCGAAAATGAACAATACTTTCGAGGGTTACCAAAAATTGAAGGCTACATTTGAGGGTTAGCAAACGATACATTCTAGGGTTAGCCAAACTGATTTGCACATTCGAGGGTTACCGCAAATGAATGATACATTCGAGGGTTAGCGCACGATAAATTCTTGGGTTAGCGAACAGCCCGTAAATTCAATAATTAACGAATTTACTATAATTATTGAAAATACAGCCGCGAGTCCGGAAAAACAAACTAGTTCAAACCCCAACTAGTTTGAATAGTTCGAGTTCGTTTGAGTTCGGCTCAAACTCGGGTTCAAGTTCCGTTTTGTGACCACCTCTATTTGAAAGGTGACGTTACCTTCACGCTCCTTACCAGCCTCGTTCCCGCGATACAGTTACTCATCCCGAGAACCGATCAGGAAAAGGTGCGTGGCAGGTAAGCATTATATCTTCCTGACAATTTTATAAAATTTAGAAGTGGGTAGACTACAAAGCAGAGCCAGGCCTTTTTAATATACAGTGCTTTAAAGGCCTCCAGTCATGGGCATCTGCAGGGAAAAATTAGGGTTGTGCCTGAAATTTGACTAGGATCAAAATTATGTTGTTAACCATTAACTGTACTGAAGAAAAAGTGTTCAGTCACATTCCCTGAGTTCACTTACAGCCCCTGGTACTTGGTAATAAGATAAAAAGTCAGCTTTATTAATATGTCAGGATAAAAAGATGCCTGGCATGTTTTGAACTTAACCAGTACTTAATCATAGACATTCATAACTGTACTGAAAAGTTGTGCTGCTTGTAACCATGCATATGGACATTTCCCAGCACTCCCTAAGACAAAAATTTCCAGTCTTTGACTGATGTACTGTATTACTATTTAAAGGGGGGGGTGAACCCATTTCAAGGTTACTGAGGTTTCTGTATATTTTAAGTCTGTCTATATTTTTAAAAGTACAGTAAGAGCTTTACAAGTCTGTATTCATACATCCTGTGAAAGATATGTTTTTTTTTAAATGTTAGGCAGCCATTTGCAAATGGTTTTTACATACCTGTAATAATTTTGTAAAAGGACCAATAATGTGAAATACAGTATGATGGTAGAAGTATTTGTAACTTCTATTGTAGAATTCATGCTATAAAAGTCTATTCCTGCACTTATGCTGACAGCTCTTCAGCCTGGAAAATCCTCCCAGCGATCCCTTCTACGTGCACATGCACACTATAATAAAAAAACTGAAGAGCTGTTAGTGGAAGAGCAAAATCAGGCAATATCAATAGCTTGAATTGTACTGCACAATGGAAGGTTGGAATATTCACTCTTATAACCCCAGCTATCATATTTAAATGCACCCAGACCCCAGTTATTAGTACCCAGGGTGAGGACCTAAACTGTGTGGTCCTTACCAATGGATCTTTTCTTAAAGTCCTAGAACAAGCCTGAAAAGTTGACTTGGTGGGCCATTTACACTGCTGGGCTACCCTGCCATAGTCCAGACTATAGCTGGGCTAATTAATGGGAAGACCCACGATAGATGTCTTTTTAGCTAAATGAAGTTAAAATGGAACATATTGGTGAATTTTATTATCCTTATATTTTACAATAGAGGGTACATTATTTTACATAGAATAAACAAATGACGTTTTTTCTAAATCTGATTCCTGCATAGTATTATTACCATTTAAAGCTACTTTAAAAAGTTGATCCTCAACAAACACACAAACCTGCCATGTTATGTGGAGCAGTTCCTCCTCCCTATCATCTCATAATTCCAGAGTTGGGGAACTTGCCCCTTTCTACTTCCTTTACTGGGAGTTTACTGGTTTCTATACTTTTTCCAACATTACCCACTGACAGATCTTTGCAGACATCAACTTCACAGTTGAAAAAAATGTCCTTTTTAGACTTTTGGAAGCTCCATTTGAAAGATCATTGATCAAAGCATTTTATTTTTCTTATGAAACTTGCTTTACAATTTTATGCCACTTACTGCACAAAAAAAAAACTCCCAAGTAAAGAAAAATAAATTGTTTATTTACAATTAATTATTTTCAAGATATTAAAAAAAAAAAACAAATATTTACAGATATATCAGGACAGAGTTGCCATGTTTTGTTAAACTAAATAAAATGCATGATTTCTTTTTAAACAAAACAGAGAGGATTAGTCAGTTTTTAATTACTGGACCTTTGTTTATGGAAATTGCTTAGAAAGTCCCACCTAATTCTTATTGATATCATTTTGTTTCTGTGTTTATATTCTTTTAATTGATTAAATTATATTATAAATCACATTTACATCTATGTTCCCCATAATGTTTTCATTTTAAAGGAGAAGTTAAAGCTAAAATAAATTTTCCCTTAATATTAAAATAATTTAGCGCTTGACTTTTTATAAAATTCCTAACTACACCTGTTCAATAGAGATGTTCGAAAATGTTGAGTTTCATTTGGTTTTCGAATTTTCTAAATTTTCGAAAATTTCGAAAGTTCGAGTTTCAATTTTCGAGTTTCAAGAGGTGTGAGCCTGCAGGTACTGAACCGGAGGCGTGAAGTACTGGTAATTATGAGCAAAGTCCATGGGACAGTTATGATGCTGCTATACCTTCAAAAACACTAAGATGAAGGAGGTTGTAGTAAAGTACTTGTCTGGTAGAAGATTACACTATCCAAATGGACTGATGGACTGGGTCCCTCCTATTCACACTTTGTTTTTAGCCATTTTAGGAGGGGGATGATAATAGGTTTGTATGTAATGTATGTAAACTTAATTGCTTTGATATTGTGATATTTGAACATGGTAATATTGTGGTATCGTGATAGATATTGTGATAACATTGGCAGCAGTATCATAAATGAGCACATGGCTCCCACACATATTGCTGAATACACAATAGAAGTTTTTGCAGAATACTGCCTGAGGCTCATCTACAAATCTTTACTGCTGTTTGTATCCTGACTAGAGATGTCCGAACTTCGCAAAATCCAGTCCGCTCGAGGATCCGCAAATTTTCGAAAAAATTTTAAAATTCTAAAATCAGTGAGCGGACCCAGAAAAATGAAAAAAATCCTCGAAAATACGAGAAATCCTCGTAATTTCGAAAATTTTCGAAAATGCGTATTTTCATGCATTTTCGAAAATACGAGAAATCCTCGCAATTTCGAAAATTTTCAAAAATACGAGAAATCCGTGGTTCGGAAGTTCGGAAGGCGGAAAATCCGGAAAAATCCACTGTTCCCGAACGGGATAAATCCAGGGCGGATCCGGGTTCGGATCTGCGAACCGGCCATCCCTAATCCTGACCACTGATAACGGAGAGGGGTAGAGCCTAAAGACTTAAAAGTGGTGTGAGTAATCTGCACTCATATGCTATGATAACATTGGGCATTGTGGGTTATATTGAGAGGCTGATATTAATATTGAAATAAAGGTGGCATGTTCCACAAAGATCTGGTCTCCAATTTTTTGTTTAGGAATGCCATGTGTACATCCTATGTTCTATACTCTGTAAGATTGTAAAAAAGTACCCCTGTTAACATGCTGGGGTCATAACTTTTTATAAAATGCACAGGGTGATGCACCAAGTGGTGGTTTGATCCTGTTCTGGAGTTGTAATATAATATTGGTTATTGTGACCTAAACTCCTTCATTGTGGCGGCTGGCTAATGCGGAAGTTAGACCTGCAAGGGCTGCAATCGATAGTGGCATTCTATTCTGGCACTTTGTAACGCCAGCTAACAGTTGGTGTTTAAAATGGCAAAATAAATATTGTCCCTTTGTGATGCACCATGAACCACTATCGACATATTACATTGCAGTCGAATTTGCACTTGGTAGTGGATATTGTGGTAGTGGTAGTGGCTCTCGGTGCATCGAACTGTCAGTCTTTTATGAATTAATATTCATCCAAAGTCATTGGTATACATGTTGTGTTATTGCATGAATAAAGTGTCCCTTAAAAAAAAAGTTAAATGTGTGTATATTTGTGTATATGTGGAAAGGATATATATGTGAAATGTTTTTTTTTTATGTAGAGATAATGAGGGAGATGTAATAAAAGTTCTTTGGGGCGATTTACTCAATGGCAATGGGCAGGTCTTTGGAGTGAAAGTTACGGCAAGTGGTTCGCTACCGCTTAGCGTGTCTTTAACTCCATGTTAGTGCAGGATACGCGGGTTACGTAAAAGACACCCGTGCACCCAGCACTCACGTTTCAATGACACATTTTGCGCTACCTTTAGTGCATGATTTTAACGCTACCGCTTAGCGTGACTTTAACTCCATGTTAGTACCGAATACGCGGGTTACGTAAATGACACCGGTGCACCCGGCACTCGCGTTTCAATGACACATTTTGTGCTACCTTTAGTGCATGATTTTAACGCTACCGCTTAGCGTGTCTTTAACTCCATGTTAGTGCTGGATACGCGGGTTACGTAAATGACACCGGTGCACCCGGCACTCGCGTTTCAATGACACGTTTTGCGCTACCTTTAGTGCATGATTTTAACGCTACCGCTTAGTGTGACCTTAACTCCATATTAGTGCCAGATACGCGGGTTATGTAAAAGACACCCCTGCACCCGGCACTTGCATTTCAATGTCACGTTTTGCACTAACTTTAGTGCATGATTTTAACACCGGCGTTTGCTATATTTACCCAGAGCCATATTGGCTCTGCGTAAATTGCCCTGCTTATCTTTAAAAATGGTGCTAAGTTTCCCCAACCAATAAGATTTTATTTACCATTTAAAAAATAACATCTGATTGGTTGGGGCAAAATTTGCACCATTTTTAACAGTAAGAACTTTTACTACATCTCCCTTTATGGGTCTAATTGTTAGTAAAATAAACACATAGGGAAATCGGAGAGAGGAAACGTCTATATTCTTACCAAAGTAAACTGGGTCATCAAGACTGTAATTTACTATAAAAGGCTGAGCTTAATATACTTTATATACTCTATATTTATAATAACCATGTCAAACTACTTCACTCTTCTATAAAACCCCTCCCTGCTCCTAATAATATATTGACACTGAGATTATTCTTAGCTTTGCACCTCATAGTCATCTAAAGTAAATCTTCACTCCACATAGCTCAAATGTCAAGTATTTTCCTTCACACAGCATTGGGCACATCTGATCTTACTGTACACAATGGCACTTGATATTACGGTATTCACCACCGTGTTTATTTGCCTCAAGGTTTCAATTCACTGAACATCGTATTCCTGTAGATTGGTAAAATGCATAGAAAATGAAAACACATTCAGGGTTATTCAATAGAAGTTCTTATCGTTTAAAATGGTGCTAATTTTGCCCCAACCAATCAGATCTTATTTAACATTTGAAAGCTAACATCTGATTTGTTTGGGCAAAGTATACACCATTTTAAACGATACACAACCATGAACGATCGTTAATTAATGAATGTTCCCCCGTAGAATGGTATTCTATGGGGATCACAAATCGACGGTCGAGTTATCATCAAACCTAAATTAATAATCGCTAAACGAATCGTAAATTAACGGTCGTTAATGATACCGCTAAAAAGGGATACTGCACCTTTATGAATATAAAGGAAAGGATACTTAGATCTACCAGAACTCTATTAGGGAGATTCACCCAAATCTCCCGTACGGGATTTACCAGAGGCTGCGTGGCTCTGGGTGAATCCCACCCTGACGTAAGTATTTAATGCCAGCTATTAGTGACGTTAAATACTTACGTCTTAAGAGCCACGCAGCCTCTGGTAAATAGGTTTGTGGCGGCTGCGCAAGTTCCTGTTCCAGATCTCGCCACAAAGCAAGCCTTAACGTCGTGCTAACTGAGCGTAAATCAGTTAGCGCAACGTTATGAAGGGGCAGGAGTGCTGGAATATACAGAGCTTATATATTCCAGTATGAAACGATAGAATAGAGCAGTCATCAGAATTTGTTTAAACATATTTATTCAGAGTGTGTCAACCAGCGACATTTCAGTCCGTATTTAACCATGGAGCTTAGAGCAAGGTGCGCGCTATTCAATTGTTCTATACTGGTAACTGTATATGTATCTCGACTCCAAACAATTGCACTCACCGGACTCTATATAATCTTTTCTGTTTACTGATACATTGACACGTTTGATACTTATTAATAAACCAAAGTAGTCATCTACAAGAACAACTATGGGAACAGCCCTCCCAATGTGTTTCATGCTGACAAGCCCTTTAGCTGAGGTAGCTGTCACATGACATATAAACAGGTTTAAATACACAAATGAATTAATGCCTTAAGCTAGGTTCACACATGCCAGATTTTTGAAAGATGACAGACAGGATCTGCAAGGGACACACAGTCCCGAGCATTCTCTCTATGCACAGCATATACACAGCATATACATATACACAGCATATACACAGATATACTATACACAGCATATACACATCATATACATATCATATACACATCATATACATAGCATATACACAGCATATACACAGCATATACACATCATATACACATCATATACATAGCATATACACAGCATATACATATACACAGCATATACACAGCATATACATATTACACAGCATTACACATCATATACATATCATATACACAATCATATACATAGCATATACACAGCATATACACAGCATATACATATACACAGCATATACACAGCATATACATATACACAGCATATACACATCATATACATATACACAGCCAGATACACATTCATATACACATCATATACATAGCATATACACAGCATATACATATACACAGAATATACACATTATATACATATCATATACACAGCATATACATATCATATACACAGCATATACACATCATATACATATCATATACACAGCATATACATATACACAGCATATACACAGCATATACACATCATATACATATCATATACACATCATATACATATCATATACACAGCATATACATATACGCAGAATATACACATTATATACATATCATATACACAGCAGATACACATCATATACATATCATATACACAGCATATACACATCATAGGGAGAATGCTTGGGACTGTGTCTTTCCCTCGACCGCAGCAGACTCTCCTATAGGTAGACTTCTGGGGTGAGGGAAATTTGGCCAGAGATGGGGGTCCCGGTTCGAGCTGCGGGACCCCTTAAGCCCCAAAGGGCCCTTGTTAGGGCCACAAGGGTACTTATAAGTGCTGCAAGGGCGCTGATAGGGCTGGGGAGGGGGGTCCCGGTTCGAGCTGCGGGACGCCTTTAACCCCAAAGATCCCTTGTAAGGGCCACAAAGGTCCATGTAAGGACCCAGGAGGGGGTCCCGGTTTCAAGTTGCGGGACCCCTGAACATCCGGCCAGGTTGTCGGCCGTTCGGCAATCCTCGAATGGCCGGTTTTCGGGGATTCTCAGAAGCGGCTGTTCGAGTATTGCCGAACGTCCGATCGAATGTTCAAGGATTATCAAAAGTGGCACACGTAAACCGAAAGTAGCGTGTGCATGCGCTACATCCATTTTTTATGCTGTTCCCCGCGCACGGATGGGTTCCCCAGACCATATCCCAGGGGCCTGTAAGGTAAGTTTACATTGCCATATTTCGGAAAGTTCATACACCCCATTTACTTTAATGGGTCCATTTTTGGACTTTTTTAGAAGTTCGAAAATGGAACAAACTTTTCGAAAGTTCGGCCATCTCTAGTTTAAACAAGTTTTGGTGATATGTATATGTTCCCCAGACCATTGCCCATGTTCTGTTCCCCAGACCATTGCCCATGTTCTGTTCCCCAGACCATTGCCCATGTTCTAGAGTCATTTACAGTAACTAATTATTGCTATTTTAACTGTATTTAATTAAAACCTTTGGAACTATTTGGCTCCCATTGACGTTAATGGGCTCATTTTCAAACTATAGAACTTTTTTTTTTATAGTTCAAAAACAAAACGAACTTTAGGGTGTTCGGCCATCTCTAGAAATAGGTAGTTTGTGGTAAAGATTCCATGTTTGCTGTTTCCCACAATTCTCAGTTGCAGTCATAAGACCCTCTGCAAGATGACTTACTAGTGAGCCTGCTGCTACACTACCAGTAAGATGCCCAGCCAGTCCACTTGCAATCCAAATGTTTTCCATTGGCCTGGATGGCGTTTGAGGTAGACTTTTGGGTTTGCAAACAGTATAAACTCTGTTGATATGTACAGAGAATATCAGAGAGCAATTTTCATTCCACAATGAAAGAATAAGGCAAATTACACACAATGTCACAAATATTCATAATAAAAATGCAGGTTTAATTTTTAGATTTTGGATCATTAACTAAACTATTTCAATTTAATCTGATGTGAAGCCATTATACTAATTTATATTTATTAAATGAGATTTAGTTGTCCATGTCAGATTATTATATATTAAAGCTGCCATCTCTAGATAATTAGAGCACAATAGAAGCTGTAGCATGTAAATTGCCATCTTTTTCAATTACCACATCTGCAAATGTAAAATAGATGATAAGTGTAACAGACCTCATTAAATCTGTTGTACAGGAAGACTGGTTATGACAGAGGCAGGGAAAAAGAGAGAGGGGGGAAAGAGACATTTTGTAGCGGTCCAGGATATAAGGAGCTTTGGACTTTAAAATGCACAAGGGGTTCGGAGACATAACTGTTAATAGCGGTGATCTGGGTTAGATTTATTGTTATTTCTCATCAAACAGATGTTGCTAGCAAGGCTCATGACAAAATCTATAAAATGTGCAGATGTACTGATGATGCAACACATGGGCCATTAAAGACCAATGACTAGAAACAATTCTGACTGACAAAGGTGTCTTTTGTGTATTATGAGGGTATTCGCTCATCAAAATGTGTCAACATAATAGTATTTGTTTATTTTTCTGTGACAAGGATGCAAGAACATGTTGTTTATTTGACAAGGTGTGTACATCTCTTTCTGCTAATCTCCTATATTTCCCTGCTATAGTCTTTATAACCATTTGTGAAAAATCTAACTGACTGTTAGATCTGATGTGTGCTGAAATGAGGATGAAAGTAAGAAACTTCCTTTCCCCTGAGACGTACCTTGGGTGAGGATCTGAAACGATGTCAGGGAGATTTACCCAGTGTCCTTATCCCTCTCAGTAATTCTCCAGTACGTGATTCAATATCGTGTATGTGTCTCCCGGTAAATGGGGAAAATAACATTGCAACTTTTAACGGTAGCTATCAGTGCCTTTTGTGAAACGTAGCTGGTGCAAAGAAGGAGATTAAGTTGCGCTAACCTCTATTAAATCAATAGCTTGACTTAACTCTAGAATCCTGCGGAGTGCATCCAGGTAAATGAGCCTGTATGTCCTCACCCCTGGGGGTATAGCTGGCTGTTTTAAAACATACTTTCTAGGTGCCCTCACTGCTCCATCTCATTCTGGTCTGACCCCATCCACTTCCCAAGCTAAAATTTCAACCAATGGGATGCGAAGCATGTCCTCCCACTGGAAGGAAAAATCAGCGCATGGGGGAAGCTCTGGGGAGGAGCACACATAGTAGGTAAGTAGGGACCTAAAACTAGAAACTCCCACAATGGAGTCTTTACAGTGCATTGAGTGCACTGTGTCATTTCCAAAATGTTTTCCAAATTGTGCATATCCTGCAAAATAAGTCTAAAATGCATGCTAACCCAAAATGATATCATCCTTTTATTTGGGGGATTTACAATATTGCATCATATGTGTAGACGAGGGGCATTGCTCCAATGAGGCAAGGGGCCATATTTATAAAAGTACAATCTGGAAAACAAGGAGTGTTAATCTATGATATGTAGCGGCAATTTGAGCTGTGGGTGAGTTATTTTAAGAAGAATTTACCACTCGATATTGCACCTAACGATTGTTAACCAACGCATAAAACTATGATCAGTATTCTACGATAGCTATATTTTACAAAACATAAATTTGCAACATTGTTCTTTTGCTATACCACACTTTTCTTAATATGTCCCCAACAGGGAGATTCACCCAGAGCCGCAAGCTCTCTGGGAAAATCTCCAGTATCGGAGAGCCACTGCGCGTCTCTGGGAGCATCTCACACGCACGTAAGTAATTAGCACCAGCTCTCGCGCTAAATCGGTTAGCCAACAGCACGCTAAATCTGTTAGTGCAACATTGAGGGCTAATGGAAGGCTTCGTACCCGTACTCCTGTGTACTCCTCGGTAAACTGCCCTGCTAGTGTTTAATATATTCCAAATGTATGTCATATCAGCATGTCTCCAAAACAGATTTAGTTGTATTTCTTAGTTTTTTAGATAGCATGTTATTAACCTTAGAAGCTGCAGTCTAATCTACATCTCCCTCAAGCACAGTCTAATCACCAGTCTAATCACTAGCCATTTCTGCTTGAATCTATTTGATTTATTGGAACGTTATATCATCTGACCAGAATGTCAATAGCGCTGCTTGCTGAGACTTCAATGACATAGCTTGTGTTAAAGTTTAACGTTTATAACTACAGAATTCAAACCCAAAAAATTACTGATGTAGGAAACTTGATTAAAATAACAATTTCATATTAATCTTTAATTCCGGAATTTCAGAATTTAACAAATGTTACAAATGAAGCAATAAATGTTCAAAAAAGACAGTTTGGATTGACAATTTGCCAGGGTGTATATATGGGCAAAATGAGTGTTAAACCTATGCTAACACACTGGATAGAGTGGGTTTACAACAATTTGACCTGTTAGTGGCTGATATTGCATTGCTCCCCTTTTAATGCCTTAGTAAAGTTTACTACACAAGTAAGTAATAAAAGTTCTTATAGTTAAAAATGGTGCTAATTCCCCCCAACCAATCAAATGTTAGCTTTCAAATGGAACATAACATGTGATTGGGTGGGGCAAAATAGCACTATTTGTAACCATAAAAACTTAAGAAATAAGTAGATACATTTTTTTTGTGATATGCTATTTAGCAACTGTCAGCATCCCTCCATAGTTCTACAGTTGGAGTGTGCTTGGGGGAGAATACAGGGTAGTAGTTCAACTTCATCTACAATAACATTGCTCAAACCTATTGCAAGGTGTTTGGTCAGGAAAAAAAATAAACAAAACTTTGTTGGCTGTAAAGACTATTTCCAGACAGGGCTAGTTTCAAGATAATATAAAAAGGAAACTACCCAACATCCCCCCTCTAATTTTTTCCTCACCTACGTCACATAAAAATGCAATGGCAAAAATTCTAAATTCGGTGTTGAAAATTAAAAAAATTCTGCTGCCATCCACTTCAATTCGATGGAAATTTTTGGTTCCATAGAATTTCGAGACATTCTATGAAACGAAACTCACTGGTTTTGTTGATCTCTAAAGGCTTCGCAAGAGTACTTTGGTCATTACATCTTTACAATGGGGGTTGAACAGTAAGTTTCTTAAGTTGCTTTCATGTTTTATTACTGTCAGATATCTGACCATATTGCTCCTTTAAAGTTTGCATTTAAGTATTTCATAAAAGAATATTGCGATTGTGAATCAGCAGTACAGAGTATGTAGTATGCTTTGTCCAGATCAACCTTTCATATTAAAGTGAGTCCTCTAATACTTGGTTTCCATAGTGACAATCTGTAGGGAATTACATATTTTTCTTATTTAACAGAATATTTCTTGCGGTGCAATGACAAGATACGAGTCTTATTTATTCTGACCAAGCATTTGGATTCAACTAGAGTTTTTGGGGGAAAAGTTATAAGAATGTCGGATAGAGGAAAGTAATGTAATAACAATCTGAATGCTTGTTTCAGGACAAACCTTAGAGCTGGACATTAAACTACCGATAATAAGATTTTTGGGAAAAAAATAATAAACAAATGTAAGAGATCCCTAATAATAACAAAAAAATATGGATCAGATGGCGATTGACCAAAATGCATTGAGGAAAAACGATTATCCTTTAACCTCAGCTAGAACTAGAAGGGGAAAGTAAACTTTTAGTTTAGGTTCAATGGAGATTTGTGTGTCCGTGCTGCAGGTTTTAAAACTCAACAACCTTGATATTGTAATGAAAGAGGACATGTAAATTTCATAATCCATCCTGATTAAAACATTTATTTTTATTATTGTGCGCATGGTTGCCATAGAAAATGCAAGAGAGTTGTTGGGAGTGTATCAGTAGGTATGTGTACCTGTGTCTGTGTGGTGTTAAGAGGTATGTTTTTGCAAGTTTTTTTTATTTATTTATATGGCCATAGAAAGGAAGCGTAGGTTCAGTTGTGAGGGTGTATTTGTGTGAGCACCTATGTCTGTGTGGTGTAAGTACAAAGTTAGGTTGGGTTGAAAGAGTGCATCACTACGTGTGTGTACCTGTGTCTGTGTGGTGTTAGGAAATTTTTTTTTTTTTCATTTTATACCATAAAACTAACTTTTTTTTAATGGTTTAGGTATGACTGCCATGGAAATGGAAGATAGGTGGTGTTGTGATGGTGTATCAGCAGCTGTGTGTAACTGTGTCTGTGTGGTGTTGGGGGGTATGTTTTTGTATTTTAAACCATAAAATTATTTTTTTTAATGGTTAAAGTATGGTTGGCATGAAAACAGAAGGGTAGGTTGGGTTGTGAGTATGTGTGTGTACCTGTGTCTATGTGGTATTAGAGGGTATGTTTTTACATGTTTGACTATAAAACTAACTTTTTTGGTGGTTTAGGCATGGTTGCAGGTGTGTGAAAATGTGTCAGTGTGATGTTATGGGGTATGTTTTTGCATTTTAGACATTATAATCAATGGCAAAAAATGTCTTGAAATTAATGCATCTAATAGCTGGCGTTAAAATAGATGCCAGCAACGAGAGCTGCTATTGCCATATAACATCGCCAGCAATTTTTCACCTGGTCTCGGTGCATTAGGCAGCTCGTGTCTCTTGCTTGAAAACTGTGGAAGGAGATACAGTCCCAAAAAGAGGAAAAATAAAAGAGATGAACAGAGAACCTATCTGAAGGGGAATATTGGAGGATATGCATCTAGCAAAAGGATTTTAATCTGACACAGTCTGACAAATCTTCAGTTTCAGTGTATCAGAAAACTGCTGTCTTTCAGATTGTGTTTTTGTACAGATATGAACTGCCACATACATGTGATACCTTCAGGGCAGATCAATATGGTTCCACATTTTCGTAATATCCCAATCAATTCGCCTTCGGCTGTGTACACATCATGCAATTTTTCGGCCCAATCGACGATATTTCAGCGTATTGGTTGATCGGCCCGAAAACATTGCAAGGGTTTACGGCCGGACGCAACATCTTTTAGCTCATCCAAACCGGATAAACGGTCCTCTATGGACAGCGCACTCAGTCTCGGCAAATTGTCAGCCACGGCTACTTTTGCTATGATTGACATTCCTTCGTCCTGGCTGACTGGTCAGAAATGCCGAATGGTCGGTTGGGACAAAGAATTGCAAGGTGTGACCCCAGCCAGCGATGCTGACACTTTGGAATGGGATCTGACTGAAATCCATAGGAAGTAGATTAAATCCTATATGAGGAACATCACACCAAAATGCTGTGCACATAGAAATGAATGGTGCTGTTCACATTGCAGGGCTGTGATGTAGAGCATGCGGCAGTTAGGTGCGTTAACGCACAGCGTTGCCATTGAAAATGATGGCCTGTGTTGGTCGTTAAGGCAGCGGAACATGGAATTAAATTGCAAACTTGATGTTTCGCTGCGTTAAAAACTGCCTAGTGTGAAAGTACACACTACATCTACTTTTCACAAACAAGGCAAAATAAGCAGTACAAGTAGAAGGTAAGCAGTGAAAGAGCCAGTTGAAATCACAAGGAAAATACACAAAACTTGCGTTTTATTGGCCTAAATAAAAGTAATACTGAGCATCATAAAATCATAAATCTGCAGAAAGAGAAACCTTGTATGTGAATGAAGCAATTGCATTATAGCACAGAATTCAGAAAATAATGTTTTACCAAAGTGGCCAATCTGACAGGAAGAAGGTTTTGGGTCAAAACGTTGAGAATTCCTACTCATAGAACTCATAGAACATATCAGTGATTAGTAATCAGACTAATTTACTCAGAGCCACTATCGCCCTGGGTTAATGTCCTGATAGCGTTTGCTGGATAGAGCGACTTTAACTCCATAAATTTACAAAGCACCTCTGGGTAAATCGGCCCTAATATGTTTTACTATAGTATTACTGTCTTATCATTTTAAAATCCAAGAACAATCACACTATAATTAAAAAACTATTTAAAACCATAAATTAAAACTGTATATTAGTATAAAAAGACACTTAGTTTTTCCTTTATGTGTCCTTTTATTATCAGTGCAGAAAAGTGCAAAAAAAAGTGCAGAATAGTGCAAAAAATATATAAAAAGAAATCAGCAGACAACACAGAGACTTAGCCCAAAGTTGGATTTGATCATTGCTAATAGGATTACTGACTGAGCACAAATAAGGCTGCTCCCAAAAGGACTATACATTGCATTTTGCACAGGTGAACTGACTGGATGCTGCTGACTTATTGCTCCAGTGAAACTACCACCTGGTACTATTAAGGATTGCTGATTTGTTTTTATATATTTTTTATATGTTTTTATATATATGTGGCACCATTCTGCACTTTTTTTGCACTTTTCTGCACTGATAATAAAAGGACACATAAAGGAAAAGCATAAGTGTCTTTTTATACTAATATACTAATATTCAATTTTAATATGTGGTTTTAAATAGTTTTTAAATATAGGGTGATTGTTGTTGGATTTTAAAGTGATAAGACAGTAATACTACATTTATATTATTTTTATCTCTGTTTTTGGGTAAATACATCACTGAGAGGAGGGGATGAGAGGAGGAGACTTTTGCAGCACTCGCCATACTACTCAGCCCATTCCATAGCGCAAGGGAGGATCCACATTATTTTAAAGATGTTTTACAATAGGTTTTAGTATAAATAGACAAGCAAAAAGATCTTCATTGATAACATCTTACTTTATCAATATATTGGACCTATTGTGAGCCTTCATCTGGGTAAAGTATAAACAACTCATTAAGATTCTAAAAACCAAACACCTATTGGGTTATGTAATGAGAGTTATAATCGCTTTCCCCCTTAAGGCAATGTAATGAGCAGCTCTCTGTGCATAACTGGCATTTAAGGACATCTATGGTGGGAAAATGAACTTTTTTTTCTTTCCATGTGTTCTATAATTGCCCCCAACCCCTAGAGTGTCTTTACTTTCTTTGTTTTCCCTCTCTGTCCTGAGATACACAAATTAGAAGACATGATTGCATTCCTCTACTTCTACTGTCAATCAAATCCCTGTGACGTGACCCTCTTCCCTGCTCAAGTCTCTCCTTCCTCCCTGCCCTGTTACAAACACAGAGATAAGAACATTAGCAGGGAGAGAGAGGTAGCTTTGATGGCATAGATAAGGCTGCACTTGCCTCCCCTTTGATAGCTTTCAATGTTTGATGATGGGTCACAAAGAGAGAGATTGTGCTGCAGCAGTAAATTACTGTTCTCCCTTCTCTTCCATGTCTCCAGGACAGCTTGTTTTCTATCGGCCACTGTGCGTGGGTGTGTTTTTCAGGATGTTGAACCTTAACCTCCTACTGCACATAAGAAGCTTGTCAGGCAGAGTTGAGACATGGGGGAGGTAACAGAGGGGAGGTGGAAGGGGTGTGTGTGCTGACAGAGATATTTGACATCATGGAAAAGTGGGAAGATGCAGCGTGAGTGGCAAGTAAGTGGATTGAAGACTGTCCAGGCAAGTTAACACTGAACTGGGGGGGGGGGGGGGGGCGCCGGGGGGAGGGGACAGTAATCCCATACAGTAACCCCCAATTCCTTGCCATTTGCCAACGTAAGCATGCTGGGAGTTGTAGTTTCCAAACATCTGGAGTGCCAAGGAATTAGGGTTTACTGTATGGGATTGCTGTCCATTTAAAGGGCAACTAATGCCTCCAAACGATACAGAATCAGGAGGATGGTATCTATTGTTAAAAACATTGCTTTCTGACCTGGAAGGCTTGTTCAGCCCTAAAAATAATCTATAGGACAGAAGGCAAAAGAATGATAAACAGGTCTTGTTTAAACAAGTGTTGTGCAATACACAAAATGAATTTGACTTACATAGTAACATAGTTATTGAGGTTGAATAAAGACATACGTCCATGAAGTCCAACCTTTTCACCCTCCTTTTTAACCCTACCTAACAGTTGATCCAGTTGACTTGAAAGGATCACGTGCACACGTTATTTCTCTTAACACTTGACAAGATCGTCTGTGCTTGTGCGCGATGGTAGAACTATTGTTATCCACAAGGTGCTGGAGGAAAAAGTTATAATTAAAAAAAAAAAAAATCTTTGTTGCCATCTTTCAGTTTGTCGTGTTAGAAAATGTAATCACATCTTTTTTCAAGCAAACAATTTATAGCTGATCCTTCTTTCATTCAAGAAATGAGTCAAGACAGCAAAAATTCTACATACTCTGTATGCCTTGCAGATTGATTTTAAATTATAGAAGCTTGTCTGGGCAGCAGAAACGCAATGCTGAGGTATACATGAGTGTTTCATTTACATTGACTGAATGACTAGCTTTGCTTGGAACAAACATACTGAGATCTATGCAAAATACCTGATTCCAGGAGATGTACTTGTATATGTGTTTGTGTGCTTATATCTGTAAACACACACTGTGCTAAAAAGTATAAACATGTGTTATATTCACATCTGGTATATGAAAACACACGCTGCTTTATATCAGTGCAGTTCTCAAAAGCGAAAAACATGCGTTAACACCTATTCTTCCAAATTCTACATAAAAAGATTATTTCCCACTGCTGTATTAGCGCCCTTTCCAAAGGTCATAGGGGTAAAGAACAGTTACAGTATAAATGATTAAACTCACAGCTCACAGACTTCCTCTAGGCAGTAGAAAAGGCCAGCAGAATATAATAAAAAGAAGAGCAGAATATGGTAATACCTTTTTATTTTTGGCTAGCAGTTAAATGTTAAAGACAAGCTTTAGAGAGATATAATTCCCCCTTCCTCAGGCCAACAACTTGTTCTAAAAACAATGCATTTATATGTTGCGCCACCAGCAACTCATCAATGAGCACAGAGTTAAGGTTCAGGGGGCGTAGCTCTTTGAAGCCTGCATGAGCTATGAGTTGTTTGGGCAAAAACATGGAAGCCTTCTTTGTTACAAATATAATTATTTGTACTATATATAATATACTGTATATAATAACATGTACTAAATGCAACTTAATAGAGAAAAAAAATTACAATGCATAGGTGTTCAGGTTTTTTTTTTTAACAGGGTTTAGTGCAGGGGCATTGAAGTCCACCTGTACCATTGACAGAGCTGCATAGGACCCCATTGGCACAAAAGTACAGTACAATTTCCAGTCTATTGTCTCAGTTTACCCCTTTTTCCTGTTTTGTGTGCATTAATGTGCCTCCTCTCCTCTTCTTCCTGCCATTCAAATTACCCAGGATAAGGACCAAAACTGCAAGGCCCTCACCCATGGGTCTGGTTTAGATTTGCAGAATGACTTACCTAAATTTTAATTTGCTGTTCTGGTCCCTTGCTACAGTAGTAGGACACACTCTTTGTGGAGCACATCTTCTCATTGGCATTATCGCTGATGGACTGGGAGAGGAGGAGAAGACTGGAGCAGAGAAAGTTTCAGTAAGTCATTCTTTAGATTTAAAAAAATAACCCAGGGGTGAGGACTTTTGGATTTAGGAAATCACCCTGTGTTCTATTTAAATGTGAAGTGTGTGTGTGTGGGGAGGTGAATATATTTCCCCTTTCATCTAGTTTCCTGTTTATTAGATTTGTCTGCTTAAATTTGTAAAAGGGTTTCTATATTTTTGGGGAACACCAAGCAATCGCTAGGCTGTGTTTCTAGTTGTGAAAACTTTTAAACATTGCAAACTCTTTCCAAAACCTTTAAATGACATTGGAAGCAGCTGCATTTGTATTGTCAGGAGAATAACCAAGCACAATTTCTTTAGTGTCAGCAAATGTAATGTGACTGATTTCCATGCACTTAATAAACATCTCGGATTTAATGGAATACAAAAGGAAACTGCCAGAACTGGGGAGAGTCAGGAATTCCTCTGAAATGATTTACTGTTAATTAATAATGTTAAAATGATTTATACCTCTGCAAAATTAAAACTAGATTACTCCCTGGTATTCATATATGCAATTAAACTGTCAGCCTAAGTCAGGATACACATGTACATAGAACATTGATCCCCCAGTTGTAAATTATAAGAATATTAGGAGTCACTGGGGAGTATGTACCTATAAATGAATGAAGCAACAGGCTGAGAGCATTTATACCAGTCAAAGAATATCAAGGTGACTTCATACACATTTCATTTCTCCCTATAGGGTATAAAGTATATCTTCCATACCAGAGTAAACTGTAAATTAATCGATAATATAAGTTCAAATAACTTTCTTTTCTTTGATTAGCAATATTTAAAAGTGCTGTAATTTTCCAGATTTTATGAATTCAGTATAGGAAACCCATTATGCTAATGTACAGTATGGCTAAAATATGTTTTTGAAAATGGCAGTCAAACTGAATCCAGGGACTAGTGATACATTTTAAACTAAAACAGTTTTGAGGTGTGGGTGTCGGAGTTTTGCAGATTTGGTCGAACTTTTGGAAGGGAGAACATTTAAAAAATTGGTACCAAAATTCAGTGTCAACGTTTGATGTCTGAACATCTCTACCTAGGACTTTTTTTTTTTTTTTTTAACCGCAACAGAAATTGACTATTTTCAACATAGACTGAACAATTTAATAATATAATTAACAATTGAATAATTTAACGCAATACATTCTGTAAAAGTTAACCCCCAAAGCACTCATTTCACTCATGATATAAAATAAATAGAGATTAAAAAGCTCTTTCCCCCTGAGAGATCTTTACATTGATGGGTTTTATGAACCAGTATCTGCCATACGTGAATCATAAAGTGTAGAATAATCTGGAAAGAGTGATGTAAAGTATATTGATTTTTTCTCCAGTTCGATATCCATTCATTTCTCCTTTGCATGCAGTAACTAGTGATGACTCGGTTTGCGGATCCGAACCCGGATCCGCGGAGGATTTCCCTCATTCGCGAACGGCTGATATCGCGGATTTCCGCCTTCCGAAATTTTCCGAACCGCATTTTCAAAAATTTTCTAAATTACGAGAATTTCTCGTATTTTCGAAAATGCACGGAAAAACGTATTTTCGAAAATTTTCTAAATTACGAGGATTTCATGTATTTTCGAAAATGCATGAAAATACGTATTTTCGAAAATTTTCAAAATTACGAGGATTTCTCTTATTTTCGAAGAATTTTTCATTTTAATGGATCCGCTCGTGGATTTTCGAATTTTTTTGAAAATTCGCGGATCCTCGAGCGGACCGGATTTCGCGAAGTTCGGACATCTCTAGCAGTAACCACACTACTACAGCAACATTGCACCTCTGACCGGTAAGTGAAAAAGATTTAATTGCGGTTAGCGTGACATTTTGCCATGGCTTCTCAGGGATCGCAAAATACATCTGCGTTGCAAGATATGTAATATGTTTAATGGCTGGCATTAAAAGCCTCACAAAAGTTTATGGAAGATTGCAATGTCCCAGGAGAACCTATCGGCATGTTACATTGGAGGTACCAATAATGGCCCCTGGTGCACTGCCCTGTTAGTAACTTGTTTATTTAAAGTCAATGCATTATTAATGAATTAGAAACAGCATACTATATTCATTTTTGAAAATGGCATTTCATGCCAATTAATTAGTATTTCTTGTAAAACATCAGGACAAATTAAGATGACTGTTGCCATTTAGGAATCTCATTTTCCAGATGTCACAGAAGCCAAAACAAAACAAAAAATGCTTTGTAAAATAACCTCTGAATGTCTTTTTCTATTCATATTTTCACTTGACAATGTCTTCGTACAAACTGGTACGTTTCTTCCCCCTGATTATTTCTTAATTAATAACCTGCTGATATTCCCAACTCCTCCTTGCCCTTCTATGAATATTAAATTAAAGATCTAAATTCACCACTGGAGATCTATTAAGCTGACTGTCTCTGAAATAATTAATCAGCTGCTAAAATACGTCTACAGATTTGAGATGCCTCTTTTCTTGGTTCAGCTTGGATAGAGCTGCTGACAGCAGATGTAGGCAGATATTTTTCGTTCTGTTGGATGGACTATAAATTTTAGACAATTACAATCAATCTTATTTTTTTTTTCAAACTGTAAAGGTGAATGATATAAAAAGGTCTTGACTTTGGGCTTTTAACTTCCAAGTAAAAACCTGCATGGAAGTTAGCTATTAGTTCCTAGGCAGTATTTGCTATATAAATACCTGCTTAATTACACTAAATCTCAGCAGGGCAATATCAGTGTAGATCAATACAGAATAGGATTTAAATCCGCAGGAAAAAAAATATAGACTTGCATTTTGTACCACACTTAAAACAAACTTCAAAGGTTCACCGCACTCCTGCTTATAATAGATCACCTGGGGCTCACGTAGTTCGGTTAAAAAGTATGTTTTATTTTAAACATCTTAAAAGAACAGACCCCAGAACACCTGACGTGTTTCCAGCAACATCCTCGCTCTTAAAGGGTATCTCCACTCGTTTTTCTAAGTTTTCGTAATCCAGTTCTATTAAAGAACGGGAGGTAAAGGAGCTGTGCCTTACCTTCCATTCTTCAATAGAACACACAGGAGCCAGGAGAGAAGGTAAGAACTTACCCGCTCGCTCGCTCCCCCGGCTCTTGGTCTGACAGGTCCCGACGGACCTTGTCTTCTATGTGCATAGATCGCGCATGCACATAGAAGACAAGGTCGTCGGGACCTGTCAGATACGTGCCGGGGGGAGCGAGCGAGCGGGTAAGTTCTTACCTTCTCTCCTGGCTCCTGTGTGTTCTATTGAAGAACGGAAGGTAAGGCACAGCTCCTTTACCTCCCGTTCTTCAATAGAACTGGATTACGAAAACTTAGAAAAACGAGTGGAGATACCCTTTAATCATAGGCAAAGCATCTGTACAAACAGTTGGTTATAGGCTGGCTACACGCGGAGGGACTTTTTGTCCCGACCGAGTGCTAGTTATGAGCAATCGCTCGCCCGGGACAAATGTCTGATGGTCAGTCCCATAGGGAACCGCACGATTGATCGGAATTTTCCGACATGCCACGATTGATGTTGCGGCCGCCCTCCCCACATTAGCCGATAGTTTCAACCGAAAGTGCCGTGAATCAGTTGGTCGGCCGAAAATATCGGCTGGTGTGTACCCAGCCTAAGTAACTGTCCAAACTACCAGTGTTCAAATCCCATTGGTCAAACAAAAACCACACGTCATGGTTTAGAGCATGCGTGGTGTTCTGCAGTGCACCTGATCACACGGCTAGTTGGATACTTAATAACAACAAGTGCTAGTTACACTAGAATATAAACATGTAAAAACCGCATACATTATATCCTCATTTCATATGCAAAAGAATGAACTGTTACATCCTAATGATGTTTCATAAAGCATGATCACTATCCTATATATTTAACCCTTTGTAGTTTTATACCTCTAAATTAACCTATTCCTATTCTGGAAAAACATTGGCTCTCCATATAGACCAAACACTCTAAAATATTGAGGTAATATATAAACATCCTAGAACGACTCCCATGGACTTTCCTGATGACGAGAGTTGAACTATAAACTTGATAAATAAATAGATATATGAATAAATAGATTAATAAAAAGAATAAATAAATAAAAATATCTATACATATTCATACTAGCCATGTGATCAGGTGCACTGCATCACACCACGCATGCTCTACACCGTGACGTGTGGTTTTTGTTTGACCAATGGGATTTGAACACCGGTAGTTTGAACCGTTGCTTAAACCAACTGTTTGTACAGATGCTTTGCCTATGAATCAGAGCGAGGATATCGCTCGAAACGCATCAGGTGTTCTGGGGTCTGTTCTTTTAAGATGTTTAAAATAAAGCATACTTTTTAACCGAACTACATGAGCCCCGGGTGATCTATTACAAGCAGGAGTGCGCTAAGCCTTTGAAGTTTGTTTCAAGTGTGTGACAAGGTTGGACCATAGTGAAGGGTCCGGGGCTCTCCAGCACCCGGACCACCCACATGGAGGGGTGAGTCTCATGCTGTCATTAGTAATACTATCGAACTACTGTTTCTTTTTGGGAAAAGTAAAACCGACTGATCAGAAGCACGAATCAACAGTGCCCTAAACGACCAATCTGGGGTTTATACACCCAGATCACCTTGCACATATAAGTGAGTGATTTCACTATTATATGCTATATATAGTATATCCGCAGTCAAAGTAGTCTATACTTATATCACTTAGGGGGTTTTCCTGTTATAGATTCAGTTTACTAACTCATTTATATTTACGTGCATTTTGTATGCTTAGAAAAATACTGGAGACTAAGTAGTATAAATTATAAATGTTTGGCAATTAAATATTAGATGGGGCTTTCTGCATATATGAGCAGTGCTGTAGTTAGTATGAAACATTATCGAATTTCTGCACATTTAGAGAGTTGTCGCTCCATCTGCATGTATCTTTTAAGTTGTAATTACTGTTTTAAATTATTACTAAGCATGCAGTTCCTAAATCTATTATTCATGGTGGTAAACAAGAACAGATTCCAAATGAATAACTTTAATAAAAGGTTCTAAAAAAGAAAGCCAGTAGGCTGATAATGTTTCACAAATCATCCAAGGTACCCTTTAGCCCCTAGCTGGGACCCTCTGCCTTCATGAGAAAGGAATGTCATACACAGCATGACAGATTTGGGTGAACTGAACAATAAATACTGTACATGGAAATGGCCCAGCTATACACAACCATCTCCATCTAGAGACTCTTAGCCTGCACACAAGAGTAGTCAGATACTATAGTGCATATGTTTCCAATCTACACACACAAACACTTAATAATTATGAAAACACACTGTGATTCTTTCTAGCCTATGATTAAGAGTGTGGTGCACACCACCGAATTACAGAGATCCCTGTTTGTGGTGGGAATATGCTTACATAAAATTGGTTATACTGAGTCGTCACGTATGTGTATTGTTCTAGTGTGCACAAAAGGGGGGGGCTGTGGGAGCACTCCTGTGGCAAAATTACTTTGTAACAAATAGTAGAAGTGCTACTGATCTGACCAAAACATTAGAACAAACAAGAAAAGAGATGATCAATGCACATTCCTGGGCCCCATATATCATAATATCAATGCTAGTGCAAACAGTAAAAACATGGGGGTTTTTAGTTACAATTTTATGCATAAAAGTGAAAAGCCTTCCAACCACATCAAGGTAACCCCAGTATGGAAGGTCCTAACAGTTTACCTTGGATCATTTATCTGGGCTGACACACCCTGCTTGGTTGCATTTTTTTGGGAAGGTTGTCTCCCTGACCTTGCATTGGATTAGTATGACAGGCTATCCCTTCCCCCCGCCTATTGGCTTTTAACAAGGAGGGAAGAGGCCTTTCATCCAATGCTTAGTATTCAAGGCATAAGACCTCCAATTAAGGGGGCATGGTGGGGGTGCTACTACCACATGCAAGCTTGGTCAGTCTTCCTGCAGAAAAACTCTGCTACAATGTATACACAAAGGGGGGCTGTGGGAGCACTCCTGTGGCAAAATTACTTTATAACAAATAGTGGAAGTGCTACTGATCTGACCAATGCAAGGTCAGGGAGACAACCTTCCCAAGAAAATGCAACCAAGCAGGGAGTGTCAGCCCAGATAAATGACCCAAGGTAAATTGTTAGGACCTTCCATACTGGGGTTACCTTGACGTGGTTGGAAAACGTTTCCCTTTAATGCATAAAATTGTAACTAAAATCCCCCATGTTTTTACTATTTGCACTAGCATAGATATTATGATAGTATATGGGGTCCAGGAATGTGCATTGATCATCTATTTTCTTGTTTGTTCTATTGTTCTGGTGTGCGCATCCACAACATCTTCTTTGATTGCAGCTAGTGTATCGTGGACCACAAGTGACAGGTCTGGGGCAGGCAGCACCCAGACCAAAGAGATACAGCGATGAGCGTATTTGTTGTGTATACATATCTATTGTCCCAAGTTTATATTTGACTATACGGATTGAAGTTTTATGGCAGCGAATGACCTGGGGCAAATCTCATACCCTCCTCTAAAAAGAAAGTGATCTGTTCCTTTTGGGCGGACCAGCTCATGGCCTCTACCCCCCTTCATGTGGAATTACAGAGTCTAAGGCACATCAAGGGTAAATAAAATAAAATTAGGATCCCATTCAAAGCCTTCTAATGAATTTTTTTTACCTCCGTCATATGGCTTAATTAAGAAGTCATCTTCCTTACCAAGGGGGCTAGATACATTTGCTGTAAGTAATCCCACCCTAGAGATAATCCGGCGCACATCTAGGCACATGACTGCATGTATACAGGCAATAAGATACATCCACTTATACTTTGATTTGCATTCTACAGTTGATAGCAAAACTATGATTATTGTGGATGTTCATTCTATAAAGTAATGCACATTAAATTGAGGTCCTTGGAACTTTTCTCTCTTCACAGTAATTCTTTGCAAAGATTTGCACCAAGCAGTAAATCTGTAAGGCAACACAATCCAGCATTAAAATAGAAAAGAAAGTGTAAGTAACTGACCTTGAAATAGAGGCGAACAGAGTTTGAAAATCTTGGAATTCCAAAAATTCATACAGTTTTGATGCTTGGGATTTTTTATATGAACTGTAGCTTCACTCATTAGTTGACTTCTATGCTTCTAAGCCCTTCTAGGACTTCAAAATAGATGTTGTATTCCTTAACAAGAACCTTGCATCAAAAGTCACTTGGCTGGTTATATAACAAGGCCTACTTTAACAGGACCCATCATATAGACATCCTAAACTTTGTAAAATGTGAATCTGTTTGAAAGTGATAGTGATACTTAACATTTAATTCATTAAATTGTTTTTTCAGTTATTTAAACTTCAAGGTGTTCTAAAAAGATAAAACTAAACATTTTTTAGATATAGATTTTGTCCTCTTAAATTAACAGTGGTAAATAGTTCCTCTTTAAAGACAAGCACCTATTTTGTGAATCATTTTTTTTATTAAACTTAGTCATAAAAAAAAATACCCACATAAAAATGAATATTTGGTATAATCCTAACCTTTAACTAACTAGAAAATCCAATTACAGTCTGCACTAAAATGCTGGTTTTAATTTGTTCATAAGACTTATAATTTTATGTGATAATTATTTTATTAATAAGCCCTTAGCTTTATTCTAATGGATGGGAGGAATATAGAAAATATTACTAGGCATGATATTCAAGATGACAGACCTACCAATCAATATAATGACCTGTAGTCTTCTGATCCATGGAAGACGATTCAGTATAATTGGTTTTGCCTAAAAATTATTTAGGACAATTAGTCGGATCAGATATTACAGAGGTTTATCAGACCAAAATATTGGACCCTTTGTAACAGCCCTAACTATTGAATTGTTAAGCCCACTTTTGAGTGTGGCTTTATACTATGATTAATGATATAGACTAATGTATTGTAGTGGAATGCACATTCTAACTAGTGTTAAAATGTCAATGTGTCATTAGGCACATTCTAATTAATCAAACAGATACTGTAGTCATGAGCAGTACCCATAACTGTACTTTCAGATATATAGTAGAAACATTTATGTCCTGCCGCATAGTCTGAAGGTCCAACAGACCCCAGGGGCCCTGTTTTAAGTATACAAAAAGTATTCAGGGGGATTTGTGGCAATTGCCTCCGTATATGGCTAAGTAGCAGGGGATTAAAGTACAGGTGTACTGTGCTTTCCTGTACTAGAAACTTTACAACCTGCAACTTATTAAGTTGGAAACAATATGCTGTTGCTTAAATAAGCTGCAGCGTTGGATAATCATATGGTCCACATCGCATGAGGGGATTGGTTGATTGGTGTAATTGGTGGCTACCTAAAGACGTTTGACTTAATTAACAAATATCCCTGTATAACAGGAAAAATCTTGCATCGGGGAGCTGGATTAATCATATCTCAGATTAATTTTTTGGCTACTGGTAGTCTTGTGAGTCCATCATGGATAATTTGAGCACTTTTTAAATTTGTATAGGTGACAAATGTATTTAATTATTTATTGGTGTTAATGTATATTTATTGGTGACATAGGTATTTAATTATTTATATAGCATTCTAATGGTAATATTAAATTGATGTTCATCTTGACCACTCAGTCTCGTCACATTTTCTATTAGCGAACTAATTATTGCCTTATTATTTATTGCCTTGTGCTAAGAGCTGAAAAGTGGAAAACTTGATTCTCCTAGTCTGTCTAGGAGTTTTTTTTGTTGTTGTTATTTTGTATTAACTCACCGTTTTGATTGTTAAGCATTTAGCAAATGCTACTATCGATATATAGGGGTTGAAGCCAATTTATTACATATATTCATAATGCATATACTCAGTCTGTATCATTGCATCATGTAGTAAATCATTTAGATAGTAGTGATGCATTTTGAAACAAACCTGGTTTCGATTCAGAACTCTGAATCGATAGTAAAGATGTGGGGGATACTAAGCCTTAATAAAGAAGTACTGGATTAAAGTCATGCAGAAACACACATACCTCAGAGTAAGTGTAATAGTTGAAGGAACATTTTTTTTTTTAATTGTTCATACTTTAAAAGATAACTATAGTCTAAAATGTACCTTTTTATAAATGGAAAGCACCTGGGGGAGGGAGGTAAGGAGGTGAATTTATTTATTATGATTCAATTTGGGATGAATGTCATTCAATTCAAAATGGAAATCCCACTCTGAGCTAAACTATCTGAATAAATATTACATAAACTGAAGCCAATAGATTATTGGGAGATCCAGACACATACAAACTGCTGACAAAAGATCCTACACCTACCTTTCAGATTGCATATAATGATTTAATTATTATTGGTGAAAATAAAAAAAATCATTAATGACAAATAATCACAGTTCCTCAAAGTGACACATCCAGTGATTGCAACATTTTACTACCTTCCAAAAATTCATAAAAACACTACAAATCCGCCAGGATGCCCTGTTATATCAGGTATATACGGAGAGATACAAAGGTCATTAACCAGTAACCTATCTCAATACCTGGACAGATTCCTCCAGCTCTTTGTAACCAAATCAAAATTATACACAAAAGACACAACAGACATTTTGAATTCATTATCAGAGATAGAATGGTTGGAAGACTACACTCTTTGCACTATAGACATAACATCATTATATATGTGTATCATACATAATCTAGGAATCTCTGTCATTAGGAAGATACTAGGAAACAACAAGGAAATCCAACCGGAACAAATTGATTTTATTACCAATTGCATTGAGTTCATTTTAACACACAATTATTTTACATTCAATGGTAAACATTACCTCCAAAAACAGGGGGCGCTGCCACGGGGACGAAATTTGCACCGAGTTGTGCAAATCTTTTTATGGCCAATTGGGAAAAAGAAGCAGTTTTTAAAGACCCCTTTAATAATGAAATACTTTTATGGAATCATTTTATTAAGGACATTTTAATTATCTGGAAAGGTACACAGGATTCCCTAAATTAATTTTTTAAATGGGTCAACAGCAATAATCTAAACTTACAATTTACATATACTAGTAGCAAACAAAAAATAGTTTTTCTGGACTTGGAGATTTACATTGAAGAAAACCAAATAAAAATCTGAACATATATCAAAAATGTAGACTGTAATTCGTACATCCTAGCAACTATCTGCCATAAAAGAAATTGGCTCAAAAACATTCCACAAAATCAATATAAAAGAATACAAAGGAACTGTACCGATCTGTAAACTTATAATACACAAGGAGACCAATTAACACAAAGATTTACTGTAAAGGTTATGATGAAATTAAACTAAACAAAATAAAAGAAGAAACAATGAACCTAGACAGGAATCTGCTACTGATACCAAAAACTAAACCCTCAACAGAACGCCCATTCCAAAAAACATTTACAACAGTCTTTAACAGAAACAAAAAACTATTTCCAGGATCTTACAAAAACACTGGCATATCCTACTCCCCATTCTACCAAAAAACCCTGCTATAATTCATAAAAAAAGCAGAAATATCAAAGAACATCTTGTCCCAAGTCATTTAAAACAAAAAGAGACAAAACAAACCCAAATCATTGAATGGAATGGTTTTTAAGGATGTGGCAAATGCATACCCTGTAAAACAATAGGATAACAAAAGATCAAAGAATTCCAAAGCCACAACATCGAGGAAAATTTTCAAATAAAAAAAATCATTACTTGTAACTGTAACGCTCCAGATCCCCTCGTATTCCTTCAGTCCGAATATCTACAACCACTATCTTCGCCAATAGACAAGCCCCCGTTTGCTGGGAGGCTAGATGTGCCTCACCGAACACAGTTGCCCCCTGGACTTAGAGTGCAAGGTATCCGAACTGAGGCCGGGAATATGAGAGAAGTCCGGAACAAAACTGACAGGCAAGGCACACGGAGAGATACAAAGGTCAGAGACCAAAAATACACGGTACAGACAAGGAGCAGGCAAAAGCAAGGTCAGGAACAGAGCAATAGGTCAGAACCAGAAGTCAGGCCATCAGGCACAGTACAGAGGGTTAGGCAAAAGCGTAGTCAGGTCAGAGCAGAGGTCAGGACAGGCAGATACGGATCAGAGTCAAAATAACAGGCAAAAATCGGTAACAGGAAATCACAGATAAAGCACACCACGAGCAAGAATAGTAAACTAAACCGCTATATCGGGCGGGGATACTAAGGGCTGATGGGTATAAATAATGCAGAGGGACCAATAGGGAAAGGAGGACAGAGATAAGTGAAGGGGATAGGATAGTTTAAACTTAACAAGCCCTCCTCCATCCAATGGGAAAGCTTGAGGGGCGGAGGAAGTAGGAAGTGGTGAATGAACAAAACTAACTAACCGTCCTCTGACCAATTGATGATTTAGAGGAGCGGAGGAGGTATGTAGCAGTGCCTGTGCGCGTCCGCACAGCACTGGGGACAGGCCGGCCGGAGGCGCGAGCACGAACGGACGTGCTCGCACGAGAAGAGCGTGGACGTGTGACGTCACCGCGCGCAGAGAGCCGCGACCGAGGAGAGATGCCACGGAATCCCCAAGCAGGTAAGCCCCTTGTTACAGTAACTCTTATAATACAATATAGAATGTGCATGTGGATATCAATATGTAGGGAGGACAGGACGGAAATTAAAAATAAGAATACGGGAACACTTAGAAGATACAATAAAGTTAAAAAACCTCACCCTACCACTATACTTTAATAATTGTGACCAGTAGAATGAAAAGAAAGTTAGGTTCTGTGGTATAGACATTTATACACCTGCAGAAAGTAAAGGAGATGATCAAGCAGGACTTTCCAGGAAAGAAACCCAATGGATATATAAATTGGACACCCTGAGATCTAAAGGACTAAATAATTGAGTTCATTGTGAGTCCCTAAACCTAGAGTGCCTGTAATAGGGCACCCATTATTTCTTAAAGATCCAGAAATTGGATCAGGACTACAGTTGATTTTTAGCATTTGTGTGCATTTTGAATCTTCGATTGAAGAAATAAATATGAAAAACCAATGTAAGTGAATTTTACATTTATTTTATTTTTAAATGGTATGTATAGATAATTAACAAAGTACTTTTACTTACACCACATTATTATTTTTAAGATATTTATTATGGGGGGCGAGGATCATGCAGCTCTAACAACAAATCAAACACCCCAACTACACAATGTGGATTTTGGGCTTCCACAGTGAACACCAAATAGAACCAAAGAAATATCTATGGCTGGTGATGTTGATTTCGCTGTATAAATACACTTCCTTCCTTTGTATAGTCTCATGCCAAGTCTTTTTCCTTTCTTATTTTTCTGACAACCATCAGTCGTGGCAGTAAGCCAAGTTACTTCCAGAAATTTACCATATTATGAAATTGACAATTGCCACATTTTTCATCAAGGCAGCCACAATTTTGCTTTCAATCACACATTGACATGTGTAAAAATCCTGTAAAGTTTAATATCAATATTCATTATAAACAAATATAAAATAATACCACAGTCTCTGTTCACTGGTTTGAATCACACATACACCACAATAAAACAAAATGATTATCCTGCACTATTCAGTTCATACCATAATGGCACAATGCACAGGGTTAATACTATACCATTCCTTGAAGTGTCTAGAACAATCTTGTTGATCAGAGATTACCGAATGGAATATGATGGATGATCATTTTTATAGTTGGGACATCACAGTTATGGCTCTGGAGCAAATCCAGCAGCCTGAAATTATTCAATTAATCCTGTTTTCTTTTGTGCTATATGCAAAATGGGAAATTCGACCTCAGTAATAATTAATTTACAGTTTAATGGGAAACAGAAAAGGTGATCTCACTATACATGGCTGCTCTTGGAAGACCTGAAAGGACTGAATGATTATTCACTGAAATTTAGGATGTAACTTAAGAAAGGACTCATCAAACCATTGTTCACATGCACAACTTCTTACAAAAGACCTTCACTGTATATAATTCAGTGATATTTATCATGTGAACCTAGGAATACACATTCCTAGGCCCCATACAATAACATATTATTTGCACACTGGCATACATTATAAACAAAGGGGTTTTAGTATACATTACTGTGATCACATGAATGAAAAGCCTTCCAACCACATCAAGGTAACCTCAGTCTGGAAGGTCCTAACTTCTAACCTTTATAAATTTCTTTTACTTCAATTACGATTAGCAAACTTTTGAATTTCTCCTACTTGCACATACTTGCAGGCTTTCTCACTTCCCCCCAACCCTTTGGCTTTTTTAAATGAAGGAAGAGGCTGTCCATCCAGTGCTGTATATTAAAGGCATAGGACCTCCAATTAAAGGGCTGTATTGAGGGTGCTATTACCAGATGGAAGCTTGACCATGAATGAAAACCCTTCAAACCGCATCAAGGTAACCCAAATCTGGAAGGTCCCAACTTTTTTCCTTTTTTAATAGCTAATTATGATTAGCAAACTTTTGCATTTTCATACTTCTGCACTGGATCAAAATAGCAGGTTCTAATTCCCACCCACCCACCCACACACCCCCACATTTTAAAATGAGGGAAGAGGCTGTCCATCCAGTGATTTATATTAAAGGCATAGGACCTCCCATTAAAGGGGCATGTTGGGGTAATATTACTACATGGAAGCTTGACCACGCTTCCTAATAAATCCATACAATAGTATTAGGAGCATTTTATGGAAGTGCTACTGATCTGATATATATTTAGTTTAATCATTGTCTAGTGGTTGTAGAAGGTTTTATTTTTAATTAAGGGGGATGTTTATCAAACAAGGGCTGCTATCAATTATCAGACATTTTTTTACAAACAGCTCCGATTAGATGACAATCACTTAGCTAAAGTTGTTTTAGCTCTTAATTGTTCTTTAAATACAAAAAAAATATATTTCAGCAATTACATCTACACAGCACAATGATTGGAATTTAAATGCAGTAATTACAACATATTTTGAAATGGGATCACAAGTGATTCAAATATGAAAATAAACATTAAAACAACAAATTCCATTATGATGTTTTGCATGACTTTACGGCATGTAGCAGAGTATTATTCTCTCTGTATTAATTGATAAATACCAACTGTCTTCCCTGCTTTTCCATATGAAAGCCAAATAAGGTTTACAAGATTGCTGCACGAAACAACGCAAATGGCTGACAGAGAGGGAATAACCCTTTACCCATTGGTTATGATGCAAAACCTTGATTGTCTTATTATATCTCTTTTGCTGTGCACAGTTTTGCTGTAGCTCTCTCCCAGTGCTGACCATAGTGATTACTGAGCACTCTGAAGAAGTGGGTACACCCACAAAATGGGTAAGGCAGATCTTTTCTTGTGGATTGAATCGTTGTATATGTACCTTCTTGTTTTAAAGATGAACAATAAACTAATGACTTTCATTAATACCACACATAGCACTATTGATTTTCTATGAATTTATGTTCTAAGTACCTGGAGCTGGGAGTTATCCCTTAAACATACCCACCTCGTGGAGTGCTGCTATATGTGTGTACAACTTTCCTCTGATTACTAACATGCTTGCCCTAATAAAAAAAACTGGTCAGATGGAAGGGGGAGTGGTTCAAAAGAGGAAGAGGGGGTACTGAGCAATGAAGGCCGGCAGCAACACCAACAATACCGGGACACAGACCAAGGATATGATGCCTTGATGATTAAAACTAAATTTTAGAAACTACTGTGCCAAATTGCATTGTCAGATTATGGTATATCCCTACTTATGTCTTTAAATTTTGATATTTTCTGTAACCCTCAAAAAATGGAGGTACTTTGAGAGTTATGTATCTACTTTCCAGGTTTATCTTCTTTCAAGGCTTATTACTTTCCACATTTTAATTATAATAAATGTATTCCACTGACCATTTCCAAGGTGTCTACAGGAACTGTATATCCATATTTTACTCAACATTCTGATTTTTCCCCATTGACTTCTATGGGCCCGTATTCAGAGTTTAGGATTTTAAATTTTTTCGGAATTCTGAAAATCTGATAATGGAACAAAACTCTCCGGTTTGGTACATCTCTACTGCTATATTGTTTCGATGAGGAGCACCTAGGATTACAATCTCTACCTACAGATTGTGTTCTACCTGTGCTTGCTGGGTTTCGCTGGGCACTCCAAGTTCCCCCATAGATATAAAGACAAATATGGTTATGTCTTGGGATTTACTAGCTCTTCAGGAAGTGCCTGATATAAATGGGCAAATAATTCCAAAGTGCTGCTGAATTATATGCTCACGCTATAGAAAAAATAGCTCATACACCTGTGTACAAACATACACTGCTTAAACAAAGATCAACCTCTGCAAATTCTACAAGGTACTGAAAGAAACAACAAAATACATCAATAAATAGTTTTGGACCACTACTGCTACTAAGGCTCTAGGTTGGTTTCAGTAATCCACCAGGGTCTCCCCTCTACCCTAACACATATTTGACAGACTGTGCTGTAAAGCTTTCATTGTAGTTCCTGCACCAGGAGTTCTGGTGCAGGAATTACAATTAAAGCCTTTACAGCAAAAAAATTAATTTCTAAAGTATCTAGTCTAATGATTTACAGGTACTGTACTGTTGCGTATGTGCCTAAACATTTATTAGTGCTCAGCAACTTAAAATATATTTTAGGGTGCTAAGCAGTAACAGTTTCCACCATTGAAATGGTGCCCTGAAATTTCAATATGGAGCTGCCTAAATTTCATCCATCTGATCCAAGTACCAACTTTTATTGTTGTTCAACTTTCCTCACCTTTCAATTACTCCTAGGGTTGCCAGATTTACCCAGTGCCCTGAGCGGAGGGAGTGTGGCGGGGTAGAAATTAGGTGTACAGAGACAGAAGGGGGGGGTTAAAGGCATTCTGGGGCAGGGCTGCTAGGATCTTCCTGCACTTGGGAAAATCCCATCCAAATAGGGACACCTGGAAACCCTGATTACACCCCATTAAATTTGACCAAATCATATTGTCAGAGGGTGTTAAAGAATAATAAGTTTATTGATAAAGGATTAGGAGTTTTATTTCCGGCCATAACAAGCAATAGATATTTAAAATCGTAACATGCATTTAATTGTGGACTTAAGTGTTTGCATTCAAAATCTTCAATAGAGCAACAGCATTTATTATAACCACTACAAAAAAACCTAGACTTTCACTTTATGACAAATACAAAACCTGCACATATTTATATTGATAGATTAGAGATGTATAAAGGATACAGATAAATGTTCCATTGCTATAAAAGCATAAGCAGTGTCCTTTTATGATTTCATCCGCAATAAAGACACTGAAGTTTAGAACCCGGGAAAGGGCAGATCTATTGTTGTACCAGCTAATGGAATGTTATAAAATAAATACTGGAGCTCGTTTCTTGTAAAACTCAAGCTTACAAAGTGCAAAAGGAAAATTGTTTCTGCAAAAAAAAAAATGCTGGGGGACTTGAATTTAAAGCACTACAGACTTACAGGTCTATGTACCGAGAGCCGTTATTAGCTATTGTGTCTTAAATTACCGTTAACCAATGTACAAATCGTTAACGTGACTTTAAACACAACTACGGCAGTTGCGACAATACCAAATTTTGTGTGCGCCAACTGCTCAAGCAACGTACTGAGCCTTTAAGGGCTCTTTATGACATAATCTCTTATGCCAGCAGATAGCTGGCATTAAAGATTCGCAAAAGGCAAACTCCATTTGCAATGCACTGAGAGCCACTTTCAGCTCAGTGCATTGCCTAAAGCGGGCAATAGAGAGCGAAAGTGACTCGCTGTACATAGCCCTGTTAGATTACTAATAAGCAAGTAGGACTTGCTTTAAATGCGGGGCTTTGCAAGCTTACTTATTTTGGCCAAAGTGTCGTAGTAATGACTCCTCATTTTTTAAATTACATTTAAAGAAAACTGTGACCTGGCAATTTTTCCTTTTTTTGTGTGTACAAATATTTGCTTTTTGGCTGGTCAACTCCAGAATGTGGTTACATGGAGCACTGGCACTAGTCTTCTAACGGTTGGTCAACACCACAGGGTGGGTTAGACCGAGGGCTTGAGGGCTTGCGGTTTCTTTCTGTTTTTTTTATATTTACAGGAACGCTAAATAAAGCATTCATGTTCTACCATTTGCTGCTTTCTATGCACCTAATCCAAAGAGACTGCGCCCTATATTGGAAATTTGCCTTTTTTTCGAGTGTGGTTAAATCACACTTCAATTTGTTTCTTTAAATCCAATAGCACATAACGAGTATAGGCAGGGGTTAGTCCTCTGACCCCACCTAGTAAGTTTGTTTTTTTAAAGGGCCAGTGGGGTGTTTTGTTGCATATGGCAAGAAAAACGGTTAATTATGGTATGTAATATGTATGTAATAAATATACGGTCCACAGTTTTAATCAACTGCTTCAATGATGTGATGCAAATGAATTCAGAATGAATCATTTAATTAATTGAAACAAGGAATGAATCAAATTATATTCAATACGCAGATCTGCTTATCATAAACAAATACCATGTAAAAGTCTCCAAATGAGATAAAATGAAGGGGCCTTTTAAATGCATTGGGAGTTTCAGTTATTTTATCCTCCTCATACTCATAATTAGATGCGATACTCTAAACAATATTTCTCGTAGAATATTTTTATAATTTTTTTTCAATTTTCTCTTAAGAGGCTTTTTTAGACTTGTTAAGAATAGAGAGTGTTTCGACTTGCAAATTTGCAAAATTTACCTGATTTATATTAAAGGCATAGGACCTCCCATTAAAGGGGCATGTTGGGGTAATATTACTACATGGAAGCTTGACCACGCTTCCTAATAAATCCATACAATAGTATATAGGAGCATTTTATGGAAGTGCTACTGATCTGATATATATTTAGGTTTAATCATTGTCTAGTGGTTGTAGAAGGTTTTATTTTTAATTAAGGGGGATGTTTATCAAACAAGGGCTGCTATCAATTATCAGACATTTTTTTACAAGAACAGCTCCGATTAGATGGACAATCAGCTTAGCTAAAGTTGTTTTAGCTCTTAATTGTTCTTTAAATACACAAAAAAAATATATTTCAGCAATTACATCTACACAGCACAATGATTGGAATTTAAATGCAGTAATTACAACATATTTTGAAATGGGATCACAAGTGAATATCAAATATGAAAATAAACATTAAAACAACAAATTCCATTATGATGTTTTGCATGACTTTACGGCATGTAGCAGAGTAATTATTCTCTCTGTATTAATTGATAAATACCAACTGTCTTCCCTGCTTTTCCATTATGAAAGCCAAATAAGGTTTACAAGATTGCTGCACGAAACAACGCAAATGGCTGACAGAGAGGGAATAACCCTTTACCCATTGGTTATGATGCAAAACCTTGATTGTCTTATTATAATCTCTTTTGCTGTGCACAGTTTTGCTGTAGCTCTCTCCCAGTGCTGACTCATAGTGATTACTGAGCACTCTGAAGAAGTGGGTACACCCACAAAATGGGTAAGGCAGATCTTTTCTTGTGGATTGAATCGTTGTATATGTACCTTCCTTGTTTTAAAGATGAACAATAAACTAATGACTTTCATTAATACCACACATAGCACTATTGATTTTCTATGAATTTATGTTCTAAGTACCTGGAGCTGGGAGTTATCCCTTAAACAGTACACACCTCGTGGAGTGCTGCTATATGTGTGTACAACTTTCCTCTGATTACTAAACATGCTTGCCCTAATAAAAAAAAATCTGGTCAGATGGAAGGGGGAGTGGTTCAAAAGAGGAAGAGGGGGTACTGAGCAATGAAGGCCGGCAGCAACACCCAACAATACCGGGACACAGACCAAGGATATGATGCCTTGATGATTAAAACTAAATTTTAGAAACTACTGTGCCAAATTGCATTGTCAGATTATGGTATATCCCTACTTATGTCTTTAAATTTTGATATTTTCTGTAACCCTCAAAAAATGGAGGTACTTTTGAGAGTTATCTACTTTCCAGGGTTATCTTCTTTCAAGGCTTATTTACTTTCCACATTTTAATTATAATAAATGTATTCCACTGACCATTTCCAAGGTGTCTACAGGAACTGTATATCCATATTTTACTCTAAACATTCTGATTTTTTCCCCATTGACTTCTATGGGCCCGTATTCAGAGTTTAGGATTTTTAAATTTTTTCGGAATTCTGAAAATCTGATAATGGAACAAAACTCTCCGGTTTGGTACATCTCTACTGCTAATATTGTTTCGATGAGGAGCACCTAGGATTACAATCTACCTACAAGAATTGTGTTCTACCTGTGCTTGCATGGGTTTCGCTGGGCACTCCAAGTTCCCCCATAGATATAAAGACAAAATAATAGGTTATGTCTTGGGATTTACTAGCTCTTCAGGAAGTGCCTGATATAAATGGGCAAATAATTCCAAAGTGCTGCTGAATTATATGCTCAACGCTATAGAAGAAAATAGCTACATACACCTGTGTACAAACATACACTGCTTAAACAAAGATCAACCTCTGCAAATTCTACAAGGTACTGAAAGAAACAACAAAATACATCAATAAATAGTTTGGACCACTACTGCTACTAAGGCTCTAGGTTGGTTTCAGTAATCCACCAGGGTCTCCACTCTTACCCCTAACACATATTTGACAGACTGTGCTGTAAAGGCTTTCATTGTAGTTCCTGCACCAGGAGTTCCTGGTGCAGGAATTACAATTAAAGCCTTTACAGCAAAAAAATTAATTTCTAAAGTATCTAGTCTAATGATTTACAGGTACTGTACTGTATGCGTAGGTGCCTAAACATTTATTAGTGCTCAGCAACTTAAAATATATTTTAGGGTGCTAAGCAGTATACAGTTTCCACCATTGAAATGGTGCCCTGAAATTTCAATATGGAGCTGCCTAAATTTCATCCATCTGATCCAAGTACCAACTTTTATTGTTGTTCAACTTTCCTTCACCTTTACATTACTCCTAGGGTTGCCAGATTTACCCAGTGCCCTGAGCGGGAGGGAGTGTGGCGGGGTAGAAATTAGGTGTAGCAGAGACAGAAGGGTGGGGTTAAAGGCATTCTGGGGCAGGGCTGCTAGGATCATTCCTGCACTTGGGAAAATCCCATCCAAATAGGGACACCTGGAAACCCTGATTACACCCCATTAATATTTGACCAAATCATATTGTCAGAGGGTGTTAAGAGAATAATAAGTTTATTGATAAAGGATTAGGAGTTTCTTATTTCCGGCCATAACAAGCAATAGATATTTAAAATCGTAACATGCATTTAATTGTGGACTTAAGTGTTTGCATTCAAAATCTTCAATAGAGCAACAGCATTTATTATAACCACTACAAAAAAACCTAGACTTTCACTTTATGACAAATACAAAACCTGCACATATTTATATTGATAGATTAGAGATGTATAAAGGATACAGAATAAATGTTCCCATTGCTATAAAAGCATAAGCAGTGTCCATTATGATTTCATCCGCAAATAAGACACTGAAGTTTAGAACCCGGGAAATGGCAGATCTATTGTTGTATCAGCTAATGGAATGTTATAAAATAAATACTGGAGCTCGTTTCTTGTAAAACTCAAGCTTACAAAGTGCAAAAGGAAAATTGATTTTCTGCAAAAAAAAAATGCTGGGGGACTTGAATTTAAAGCACTACAGACTTACAGGTCTATGTACCGAGAGCCGTTATTAGCTATTAGTGTCTTAAATTACCGTTAACCAATGTACAAATCGTTAACGTGACTTTAAGACACAACTAACGGCAGTTGCGACAATACGCAAAATTTGTGTCGCGCAACTGCTGCAAGCAACGTACTGAGCCTTTAAGGGCTCTTTATGACATAATCTCTTATGCCAGCAGATAGCTGGCATTAAAGATTCGCAAAAGGCAAACTCCATTTGCAATGCACTGAGAGCCACTTTCAGCTCAGTGCATTGCCTAAAGCGGGCAATAGAGAGCGATAGTGACTCGCTGTACATAGCCCTGTTAGATTACTAATAAGCAGAGTAGGACTTGCTTTAAATGCGGGGCTTTGCAAGCTTACGTATTTTGGCCAAAGTGTCGTAGTAATGACTCCTCATTTTTTAAATTACATTTAAAAGAAAACTGTGACCTGGCAATTTTTCCTTTTTTTGTGTGTACAAATATTTGCTTTTTGGCTGGTCAACTCCAGAATGTGGGTTACAGTGAGCACTGGCACTAGGGTACTTCTAACGGTTGGTCAACACCACAGGGTGGGTTAGACCGAGGGCTTGAGGGCTTGCGGTTTCTTTCTGTGTTTTTTATATTTACAGGAACGCTAAATAAAGCATTCATGTTCTATCCATTTGCTGCTTTCTATGCACCTAATCCAAAAGAGACTGCGCACTATATTTGGAAATTTGCCTTTTTTTCGATTGTGGGTTAAAATCAACACTTCAATTTGTTTCTTTTAAATCCAATAGCACATAACGGAGTATAGGCAGGGGTTAGTCCTCTGACCCCACCTAGTAAGTTTGTTTTTTTAAAGGGCCAGTGTGGGTGTTTTGTTGCATACTTGGCAAGAAAAACGGTTAATTATGGTATGTAAATATGTATGTAAATAAATATACGGTCCACAGTTTTATATCAACTGCTTCAATGATGTGATGCAAATGAATTCAGAATGAATCATTTAAATTAATTGAAACCAAGGAATGAATCAAATTATATTCAATACGCAGATCTGCTTATCAATAAACAAATACCATGTAAAAGTCTCCAAATGAGATAAAATGAAGGGGCCTTTTAAATGCAATTGGGAGTTTCAGTTATTTTATCCTCCTCATACTCATAATTAGATGCGAATATGAATCAGATTTACTTTCATTACACCATAAATGATCTATGATACACTGACATTTAACTGTATTTATTGGTTCCCAACTGCCTTTAACTAGAAGGAGGGGAGTGAAATGTAATATATGCTCTATATTTAGAAACCAATAACAACTATTGAGTGTATTTTAATACGTTTATGGTAACAGAAGATCGGAATGGAATTAAAACTCACCATGCCATTTGAAAAACAAAATCTGACATATATGGCAAAGATATTTAGATCTCATTGTGTATTTTACAATGATGGCTTAGAAGTCATGACAGTTTTTTTTTTGTTTACAGTGATGAAATTGTATTATTGTATAAAATTCATATCTTGTACAAATAAAATGTGAAGTCAACATATGAGCCTCTGCTCTATTATAAATGCTTTGACAGACTTATATTTGATTTCAGCAGTGGATGATTTAACTTCACTGCCAGACCCAGCTGCATTCTGTATTTCCATATTACAAACAATTTCCTCCAACTTTAATCGAAATCACCGGGGAACTTCGAAATATTAGAATGATGCATTGAACTTTTTGTTAAAGAAAGTCTAGGGAGATCATTAGGCAACGCATGCAACATACAGTAGGATCGATGATGGCATTAGGAAATGTCAGTCTTCAGTCAGAAACATCAATAGCAAATAATGTTAACATGCCTTAAGAGCTGCCAGCTCACTCATTCTACAAATATGTTTTATCCATGTGCTCTACTTTTACTAGGATATTATAGCTGATGTTCCGTGGGTAATCTGCATGTTCATTTTATTATCAACAAAGTGCCAGTAAGGTGGAATGGATTATTGCCTGGTATCTTGACCAGGTCACCGCTGCTTTAGATTGTTGTAAATCGTGAGATCAGTCTCCATTCACCAGGACACACTGTGCTGACTGTCCTGTACAAACAACCGTAGAAAAAAACGTTAAAAAAAAAGTTAGCAGTAGAGATGAACGAAACCGACAAGTAGAGATGGGCGAACTATATAGAAAGTTCGAAAGTTCAAAAGTTCGAAAATGGACCCATTAAAGTCAATGGGAGTCAAATAGTTCGAAAAGTTCTAATACAATTAAAATGTACAATACAATTAAATACAATTAAAATATTAATGGTAACTTAATGTAAATGGCTGTGGGACCTGGGAAATGGTCTGGGGAACATGTTCCAATATCCAGGACATTCGAAAAATCAATTTTACTCTCTTTTTCGAGCTTGTTCGCGCCTAGGTACTATGTACATTTTACTTGCGGATTCGATGCTCGCGTATAGGTTTTAATGGACACTTTACTCGTAGATTCGATGTTCGCACCTAGATACCATGTACATTTTACTTGCGGATTCGATGCTCTCGTATAGACTTTAATGGACACTTTACTCGTAGATTCGATGTTAGCACCTAGATACCATGTACATTTTACTCGGGTTCGAGTTCTAGTCCATCTCTACCGACAAGTTTTGTTCTGGAAATGTATTAACTGCAGATGTAAAACAAACCCAAAAGTCAATTGAAATCAAGATATGAACATTTTGAAAACTGAAATATTTCATATCCGTATTAACGGATTACAAATGGTAGAAGGATGTGGCAAATGGTCTGGGGAACATGTTTTAGTTCTGTTGGAACTTTGAAACCGCCAGTTCAGATTCAGAACCATTTTGAAACCCATCCTTAATTAGCAGTAATAAGATCTTCCTGCTTGCTTTTTCACTATACTAATAGAATAAAACAAATGCAACTGTGTTTTCTGGTGGGGTCACAATGATTGGTTGTTAAAACTGTAGAGTGTAAAGATTAAACTGTACAGTGTATACATCACATGAATACTAGTTATACACTAAATAAAATAGTGTTGACACAATATAGAAGGATTTGGGAGTTATTGTGGACAATAGACTTAATAGCTCTAATTATCTGCAGTATTTGTTAAACTCCATTTTTAAAACGAGGCATTGAGTCAAGTAAGTCATAATTCTGCCTCTGTATAGAGCATTTGTAAGGCCTCGTCTTGAGTATGCAGTGCAGTTTTAGGCACCAATTCATATAATATCAATGAATTGGAAAGAATGCTGAGACAGGAAACTAAACTGATAAATGTAATGGCAAATTAAAGTTGTGTTTGTCTTGTGAGGGGATATGATTAGGGATGGCCGGTTCGCGGATCCGAACCCGGATTTATCCTGTTCGCGAACGGCGGATTTTTCCGGATTTTCCGCCTTCCGAACTTCCGAACCGCGGATTTCTCGTATTTTCGAAAATTTCGAAAATACGAGAAATCTCGTAATTTTGAGAATATTTTCCATTTTAACGGGGCCGCTCGCGGATTTTCTAATTTTCTAATTTTTTTGAAAATTCACGGATCCTCGAGTGGACCGGATTTTGCGAAGTTCGGACATCTCTAGATATGATAACCCTTTACAAATATGTTAAGTGGAACTACAGCCAATAAGAGATGACGGAACTTCCTAAAGTTTGGTTCTTTTTCGAATTTTCGAACTTAAGTAAAAATTTGATAGTTTGATAGTTCAATAATGAACCCATTAAAGTCAATGGGGAAAAATATTTTAAAACTTTCTGATAAAATACAGTTCAAATAGCAATGGTAACTTACTGTAAATGGCTCTGGGACCTGGGAAATTTCTGGGGAACACGTACATAATTTATCACCAAAAAACTAGTTTAAATACTAAATCTATTCAAAATCGTTCATCACATTTGAGGGTTATTGCAGAATTTGAGGGTTATTTAACGGAACATTCGAGGGTTATCGCCATATTCGAGGGTTATCAAATGCCGCATTCGAAGGTTATGGCCAAATTTGATGGTTACAGAATTCCACATTCAAGGGTTATTGGCGAATTGGAGGGTTAACGAACGCTACGTTTAAAGTTATCGCCATTTTGATGGGTTTTAACACCAAATTAACTACAGGATATTACTGTGAAACTTTGTAACTATTTATTTTACAATGACAATTTATCTTGGCGAAACCTTATTGAAAGGGTCATTATTTACTATGCTTATTTTAAAGTTTGGAATTATTAACCAGATTGTGCAACAATTGGTTTCTACATTTCTGTTGTACATGTAAGAGAGGTTTATAAAGCAGGTATCATTTTTTCCTAGGTAGAAGGACAACAGCTACCCAGTTTAAGAATCAATTCACCATTTATTTTCATATTCAGTAGGGATATCCAAACTCACTGTAATGAGTTCCACTTGCAGATTCACAGATTTTCGGAAAAATCCAAAAACTAGAAAACCATGGGAGTTAAAAAAATCCAAAAGTTTCACCTAAAATGAAGGTATAAATAGCAATAGTACTGTAAATGGCTCAGGGACCTAGGAAATGGTCTAGGGAGCACGTATCAATGCCCAAAAGCTTTACATAAAATACTGTCCTGTACCAGAAACTTAGTACACTTGCTGTGTGGTATTTTCGATATTTCTAGAAAAAAAATTATGAAACAAAATCTAAATTTAAAAATAAAAATATCGAAAATTTTAGATTTTTTAATTCTAAAAATTTCGACACACTCCAGGAAACACAGACTCAATTTTGCCCGAACCAATCAGATTTTATATTATTGAATCTCCCTGAATGAGTTTACTTTAATATATTGTTATTATTTTTCTATTTCTTTAGTTGACATTTCACAGAAAAAATGAGAAAGAACTGAAAGACGGAATTATGAATAAAGAACCATTGTTTTCCATGAAAATCAACATCCCAACTAAGGGTCAAATCTATAAACGGCAATTAACTTTTCATGGCCGAGTTTCCCGCCGTTTTCACCAAAATCGATATTAACGCGATTAATTAAAGGGTGAAAGCATCATTAACATCGCATCAGTTACCGCTCGCTTCTATTATTAAAGCAGCAGTAACTAAAATGCAGCATTACTCCCGCCGTTTCACTTCACCACCTTCAAGGTGGCAAAAACGACCGAGATCACCGGGGGTCAGGGCCAGTGGGGGTGGGGTACACCCAACCCACGGCGGCTGGTCACACCCACCCAGGAAGGCATGCCCACCTCACCACTTGACCCCTTTCCAGCAGCTCCTCCCAGCCCCTGCTCCATACTCTCACGGGGATGGGAACGGAGGGCCCCCGCTGGAGATGTGGAGGGGCCCTCCAGTGGGGGCACTTACAGGTGCCTTTTGGGACTTAGGGGGTCGAACCGGGACCCCCCTCCCCTGCCCTATCAGGGCCCTTGTGGCTATGACAAGAGCCCTATAGGTCTTAAGGGTCCAGCAGCTCGAACTGGGACCCCTCTGCCCGGCCCTATCAGGGCCTTTGTGGCACTTACAAGTGCCCTTGCGGCCATGAGAAGGGCCCTTTGGGGCTTAGGGGGTTCCACAACCTGTACGGGCACCCCCCCTCCCCGACCCTTGTGACACTGAAAAGTGCTTTTGTTGGGGGTCCCGCAGCTCCAACCATGACCCCGTTGGCTCTTAAAAGAGCACTTGGGCGGTGTCCTCTTTCTTTCATCCAGTGACACCAGTTCCACTGAGGCCACCAACCCCGAGAAGGGGCTTAGGACCCCCTAAGCCCTAAAGGGCCCTTCTCAGGCCGCAAGGACACTTGTAAGTTCATCCACCCCCCAGCAGGCCCTTCCCCTCCCCACAAACGTATGGGGAGGGGGGCTGGGAGGGGCTACTGGGAAGGGGTCATGCGGCGTGTAGTCGCCGCCACAGGGTAGAGGGAGGGGTGGGCGTACACCCATTTCCCAGAAGCCCCTCCTAGCTCCCTGCTCTGTATGTTGGGTTTGAGCTCTCTTCGCTGCAATACTGTACAGTATTGCTGCAAAGGGAGTTCAAACTACTGGCACACATCACCGGGGTAAAACTTTTTGCGCCAATTTGCTTCGCCCTTATAAATATTACGATAACATTATTTTCGCTGCAGCGATGTGCGGAGGTAACTTTTAGGTGGTAATAATGGCCATTTATAAATACGCCCTAAATCTTTATTGTACAAAGTAAGTTACCAAAGTAGAACTGTTCCTTGTTGGGGAGGTGACTGATGTGCAGTTGGTGTAGCAGATTATTTTTATTTGTAGCTTTTGAATAAAAACGGCATCCTGGAGATCATGGAATCCATGTTCTTCAATGTAAGTTTGTGTCATCAAGGTACAAAGAGGGACATAGGGATTGGGGTTTGTGTTTAATGCTGATTTTGTTAATTTCCTGTTACAGAGAATTGAATGGACTAAACTAAAGAATGGAACTCTCAAACCTCCAATCATTCCCAGAGGAGTCAATTTATTATATATTAAAAAAAAAACCAACAACAACAACAAAATTAAACAAAAAAAACCAATAAGTATTTAGGAATTTTAAGACATTGAAAAGATGACAAAGATGTTAAAGACAGAAGAACTTGTGATAAAGTATAAGGATGGAGCACTGACCCTCTCCTAATAAGGAGACAACATTTAGTCCGTGATGCCTGATAACAGTAGTGCTGACTTATTAATAAATAGGTGCTGCACAAAGCACCTCCCTCTATTTCCGTTGTATGATAGAGAGGATCCTGTTCTCACATATTAACCTGTATATATGTGCCCTGTACACAGCTTTCTGTGTATTAGTTCTTACGTTCAGCACCTTGGAGAGCTCTTCTGTAAAATTAACACTGAACACATAATACAAAGGAAATGCACTTCATGTGACTCTTCCACTGAAAGGTCAATGCCCCCCAAAAATATTAAAGCTTTATGTGCATTATCAACATTGGCTTACAGTGTACATGTAGGTAATGGACATAACTTGCTAATAGGACTAGAAGGAAACAGCAAGTTTCTAGCAGAAAAGGTAGACTCTGGGGGGGGGGGGGGGGGGAGAGAAAAAAATTTTTTAGCCAACTTTAGATTTAAAACAACATCTTGCAAATAACTTAAAGTTTTTGTGCTTATCATTTAAATCTCATGTTAAGATGTATTCCTGTATCATTAATGGTAAGTGTTAAAGATAATCCCAGATAATCCCAGACAAGTGTCACGTCCCTTTATTTCTCTTACAGATCACAGTAATGTCACGTACAATCATTTTATTGTTATGCGACCTTCAACATTGAAACAAATACTGTAAACCGGTAACCTTATATATGGCATACCTGGATTTCAATAATATTTCGTTGATTCTGGGTTTACTCTTGGCAGTGCTTTTGGTTCTGCTAGTGATGTTACAGAGTCATTTGGACGGTATGTGGAATATTTATAAAATTAAATCAATTCTCTCTGCCTCTTTACTTTCCATAGTTTACACATTACATATATACTATAACAATATATTACAGACCGTGCCAGAGGGATACAGATTAGTGGCTTATCTGCTTTGCTTTCATTGTAATGTTATGTGCAAGGCAAGAAGTGTTCAAGCTATAACTTATACTGGTTTATTGTCTTTTAACAAAGTCACTTATAGAGATGGGATCTGGGTCCAACACAGGCAGATAGTCAAACTGGGCGGATCGTTCGGATTTCGGGACTTCGGAGTGCATATTTGATGATTATCGAACGTTCAGTCTGCACCTATGTTACAGCAAGTTAGCAGATAAAGTTCCATGTGTAAAGCTGACACAATGTCCGATAATGAAAATTCATATACTATATCTAATATATTCTCGAGAAGCCATCCAGTCCTGTATCTAAAATATTGTCAGGGAGCCACCCAGTTCTGTATCTAAAACATTGTTGGGAAGCCACCCAGTACTGTATCTAAAACATTGTTGGGAAGCCACCCAGTACTGTATCTAAAATATTGTAAGGAAGCCACCCAGTACTGTATCTAAAACATTGTTGGGAAGCCATCCAGTCCTGTATCTAAAATATTGTAAGGAAGCCACCCAGTTCTGTATCTAAATTATTTTTCGGAAGCCATGCAGTCCTATATCTAAAACATTGTTGGGAAGCCACCCAGTACTGTATCTAAAACATTGTTGGGAAGCCACCCAGTACTGTATCTAAAACATTGTTGGGAAGCCACCCAGTTCTGTATCTAAAACATTGTTGGGAAGCCATCCAATACTGTATCTAAATTATTTTTCAGAAGCCACCCAGTCCTGTATCTAAAACATTGTTGGGAAGCCACCCAGTACTGTATCTAAAATATTGTTGGGAAGCCACCCAGTACTGTATCTAAAAAAACATTGTTGAGAACAATAAATACTGAATCTAAAAAATTGTTTGGGAACAACAAGTATGTATCTAAAATATTGTTGGGAAGCCACCCAGTACTGTATCTAAAACATTGTTGGGAAGCCACCCAGTACTGTATCTAAAATATTGTTGGGAAGCCACCCAGTTCTGTATCTAAAACATTGTTGGGAAGCCATCCAATACTGTATCTAAATTATTTTTCGGAAGCCACCCAGTTATTTTAGATACAGGACTGGGTGGCTTCCCAACAATTTTTTAGATACATACTGGGTGGCTTCCCAACAATGTTGTAGATACAGACTGGGTGGCTTCCCAACAATGTTTTAGATACGATGGGTGGTTCCAACATGTTTTAGATACAGTACTGGGTGGCTTCCCAACAATGTTTTAGATACAGTACTGGGTGGCTTCCAACAATTTTAGATACAGTACTGGATGGCTTCCCAACAATGTTTTGATACAGTACGGGTGGCTTCCGAAAAATATTTAGATACAGTATGATGGCTTCCCAACAATGTTTTAGATACAGAACTGGGTGGCTTCCCAACAATGTTTTAGATACAGACTGGATGGCTTCCCAACAATGTTTTTTATACAGTACTGGGTGGCTTACCAAAAATATTTTACATACAGTATGGATGGCTTCCCAACATGTTTTAGATACAGTCGGGTGGCTTCCCAACAATGTTTTAGATACAGTACTGGGTGGCTTCCCAACAATGTTTTAGATACAGGACTGGGTGGCTTCCCAAATGTTTTAGATACAGGACTGGGTGGCTTCCCAACAATGTTTAGATACAGGACTGGGTGGCTTACCAAATGTTTTAGATACAGACGGTGGCTTCCCAAGTTAGATACAAACTGGGTGGCTTCCCCAATGTTGTAGATCAGTAACTGGGTGGCTTCCCAACAATGTTTTAGATACAGTACTGGGTGGCTTCCCAAATGTTTAGATACAGACTGGGTGGCTCCCAAAATTTTTAGATACAGGACTGGGTGGCTTTCCATAGGGTGGCATTCAGTTTTTATCATACTGATACAATGGATCTGTTATTTTGTGCTTCACACTCGAACAGTATGGCATTTCTATACCGACCCACCCTTTTCGGATTGGGTTTCCCCACCTATGATCAATCATTTTTAGATCCAAACACTGTCGTGTGGGGTTGTCTTTAACAACTCTGATACAAAGGTGGGGGGAGTGTGGCCAGGCACGTTGGGCTCGGTCGTGGCCAAGGGTGCTAGCTTTCAATCCGGAACTTTGGTTGTAGTTCCGTACCAACTGGACGGGGTCAGTTGTCGGGGGGGCCCAAATGGGGGAAGACAGGGACGGGGGGGGGGGCGGCCTAACAAGGGGAAGTGGGGGATCGGGGTGAACGGGTGTCAGAGGCAGCAGCTGGAGTGGGGGGCTGAACGGGGTGGGTATGGTGTGCGCCACACCGAGTACATATAGTGTTGACCAGGGACCGACAAGGTGCGCGCGTGGGTGGTGGGCTACAAAGTGGGTGTCGCGCGATCAAGGTCTTTTTGCAGATAACATGTCATCGCATGGTGTGCCGCGGCGGCGTGGCTCCACATACTCTAATCGGTGTCTATACATGTTGCCCATGGGGTATCCACGGCAGGGGTTGTGGGCGTGCCAACACGGGACAGGGGGGTGTGCTCGGGAGCAAAACGGTCAGGTTGTATCGGGTGGGGGCGCAAGTGAGCGCTGGCGTGGGGCCCTAACGGGAATACATGGTATGTCCGAAGTGATGCGAGGTCGGCTGGGTGGTGGAGGTGGGCCACGTCTGCAGTCATGGGGTGGGTGATGCGTCTAGTGATTGGTGGGGGTCTCTGTCACAAATGTATGATGTGTGTTGCACAAAAACCTGACATGGTACGGGGGGTGGTCTCACGAATACAAAGGCTCCAGGGGGGTGGACGGGGAATGGTAACAGAATGTGGTGGGTGGAGGGAACTAAAGGTGGGGTAAAAAAGGTGTGTGTGGAAGGGGGCCAAACGAGGGGGAAAAATAGCCTAGGTAATAAGTCACAAAAAACATGGTGACAGGAGATGTCTGGGTAAGCCGAGGACTCGCCATTCAAGTTCGGCGCACATGCCGCCATGGGTTGACAATGGGCGGGCTCCAACTATTCAGGTGTACTGAGTGAATGGGTAACATCTGGGGTGGGGAAAAGTGGCGTGCCAGAATTCTACTGGAAAAAGGGAATGGGAAAGCTGCGCGACACCTAAAAGTGGAATGTCAAACAAAAAAAGCGACTCACACAACGCAAAGAACTAAATTGACACACAACTTGGAAAACAAAAAGGGGGCACAAACAACCAACACCGGCCGCGCAGTCAACTGAAGTCCCACAAAATTCCTAATTGGTAATATAATAATAAAAAAAATAACAACACACACTGTCATATTTCACCACTGTATTGAGGACCAAAAAAAAAAATGTCCATTTGGCTAAAATGTGGTAAGTGGGTGAGCAAAATGTTGACATGTGGTGGGCAGAATGAGGGAAACTGGTTCATCTTGTGTTTTTCCCAAGGCGGGGTCCATTTTTTTTTTAAATTGTAATTGTGTGGGTCGGGCAACTTGTCATTGTCCAAGCGTGTTCGAGGTTGGTTGGCCAGCTGGTGCTCGGGGGGTGTTGTTGCCAGACTGGTTCGTCAGTTTTGGTCCGGTGTCCAACTGTCATTTTGTTTTTTTTTGGCGTCAGGGCTGTGTGTCGGGTGTTTTCGGGGCGACAGCTGGTGCGGGGGGGGTTCCAACGTGTGGTCTTTTCCACTTGTCATTCTAGTTCCAATCTGTCATATTTGTTTTTTTAAAGTTAAATTTTCTTTCACTGTCATTTTCCTATGACGTGAGTCATTTTTTTTCCAACTTTCATTTTTGTCTTTTTCCACTGTCATTTTTCCAACTGTCTATTTTCCCACGTTGCGATTTTTCCAATACTGTCATTTTTATCTCCATGACTGTCTTTTTTTTTTTCCAACTGTGTCATTTTCCAATATTTGTCCTTTTCCCCAACTGTCATTTTTTCCATACTGTCTTTTGCCAATCTGTCATTTTTTTTTAATATTGTGTAATTTTTTTCAACTGTCCAGGTTTTTGTCCAACTTGGTTCATTGTTTGTTCTTTCCTAATGTCTAGTTTTCAACTGGCAGTTTTCCAACTGGTCCATTTTCCAACTGTTCATTTTTTTTTTTAATTGTAATTTTTCTCAACTGTTCTATTTCCCATGTGTTCCATTTTTCCCACTGTCGATTTTTGTTGTTTTTTAAATTGTAATTTTTTGTTCCAACTGTCATTTTTCTCATCTGTTTTCATTTTTGTTCCTCCATAACTGTGGTTTTCATTTCCAACTGTCCATTTTTTTTGTTTAATTTGTATATGTTGTTTTTTCGCAACTTGTCATTTTTCCCAACCTGTCCTCTTTTTCCAACTACTGTCTATTTTCCAACTTGTTCATTTTTTGTTTTTTAAATTGTATATTTTTGTTTTCCAACTGTCTTTTTCCAACTGCATTTTTCCAACTGTCATTTCCAACTTTGTCTCATTTTTTTATTTTATAATTGTAAATTTTTTCAAACACTGTCTATTTTCCACTGTCATTTTTCCAACTTTCATTTTTACCAACTGTCGTTTTTTGTTCCTAATTGTCAATTGTTCCAACTGCATTTTTTTTTAAATTTTAAATTTTTCTAACTGTTTCATGTTTTTCCTCAAGCTGTCATTTTTCCACCTTGTCTTTTTTTTCCCAACTTGTCATTTTGGGAAGCCACCCAGTCCTGTATCTAAAATATTGTCAGGAAGCCACCCAGTTCTGTATCTAAATTATTTTTCGGAAGCCACCCAGTACTGTATCTAAAACATTGTTGGGAAGCCACCCAGTTCTGTATCTAAAACATTGTTGGGAAGCCATCCAATACTATATGTAAAATATTTTTGGTTAGACACCCAGTACTGTATCAAAAACATTGTTGGTAAGCCATCCAGTACTGTATCTAAAGCATTGTTGGGAATCCACCCAGTACTGTATCTAAAACATTGTTGGGAATCCACCCAGTACTGTATCTAAAACATTGTTGGGAAGCCACCCAGTACTGTATCTACAACATTGTTGGGAAGCCACCCAGTATTGTATCTACAACATTGTTGGGACGCCACCCAGTACTATGTTTAAAACATTGTTGGGAAGCCACCCAGTACTGTATCTAAAACATTGTTGAGAAGCCATCCGGTCCTGCATCTAAAACATTGTCGGGAGGCCAACCAGTGCTGCATCTAAAACATTGTTGGGAAGCCACCCAGTCCTGTATCTAAAACATTCTTGGGAAGCCACCCAGTCCTGTATCTAAAAAATTGTTGGGAAGCCACCCAGTTTTGTATCTAAAACATTGTTGGGAAGCCATCCAATACTGTATGTAAAATATTTTTGGTAAGCCACTCAGTACTGTATCAAAAACATTGTTGGGAAGCCATCCAGTCCTGTATCTAAAACATTGTTGGGAAGCCACCCAGTTCTGTATCTAAAACATTGTTGTGAAGCCCTCGAATACTGTATGTAAAATATTTTTGGTAAGCCACCCAGTACTGTATCAAAA